>VYZP01053895.1:22658-101928 GCA_013400635.1 Hypocryptadius cinnamomeus
TGTGCGCGCTCCAGCGCTCTGCGGGGCTCGGGGATCCCCCGGTGCGGGGCTCGGGGGTGCTCGGGGTGGGATGTGCCGGTGCGGGGCTCCGTTCTGCATCCCGGCGGAGCTGCGGGTCGGGTTGTGGTCACTCGGTCGCCGCTGCGGTGCGGGGGGAAGCCCGAGCAGCAGCGCTGTTCCCCTGCCTTCCCCGCATCCCCGCGGGTGTCTTCGGGGATGGTTCCAGCGGTGACAGCAGGACGGGCAGCACGGGCTGAGGAAGGGGGGCTCGGCCCGGAGGAGCAGCCCCGCCTCGGTACCGGCCCCGGGTCGGAGCCCGGTGCTGCCCAGCCGTGCTGCGGGAGCGGGGCCGCGGGGCACAGCCGCCCCGTCTGAGATAAGGGGGGAGAGAAATCGTCAATGAAATATATATTTAAATGCAAAACGGCCCCTTCAAACTGGGACCCATTATGCGTTTGGTGTGAAACGCTATCAACATTTAAAACTTTATTGTCTCCTTTGTACCAAATTCCTGTAAATCTTCCACTAGCCTTTTCTCATTTTCATCTGAAAAGCCTGTTTGGGCTGAATAGACAGCAATCAGCAGCCTCTGGACTTCTCCCGCTCTCTGGAATGTCAATTAAAATGCAGATTTTTTTTCCCCCCCTCCCCGATCTCTTGGTGGCAAAAGACTTGAGAAAAACAGGATAGTCCTGGAAAGCAAATGAAAGGAGTTCAAACAATGAAAAAGTACTGAAGCTGCCAGCCGGTTCCCATTAGTCCTTCAGAATTAATGTTTAATAGCTGTGATGCTCAGATTTGCTTGGAGATTGAACTCTGCTGAAGAGTCTTGTTAGATATATATGTGTATATATATTTTTATAGACGGATGTGTATTTCTGCATTTTCTGTCCATACACAATTCCTCTGTCAGTGGAATTGTGTATATAAAGCTGTTAGCTTTAAAGCTTCATCTACCTGGATTTTTCTGACGAAGCTACTGGGCTTTTAGAGCGCTGGAGGTTTCTTTGTGGAGGGAAGATCCATATTTCACTCAGATTTTGCTATTCCCCGCCTAATTGAGAAAGATGCTGAAAAGTTATACAGTGAGCAATGTATTGATTTGGTTAACATACTCTACAAATCGTACTGTCCCTGGGGAGTGATAAACATCTTATAAACAACAATGCAAGTAGATTAAAAAGAACACTGAGCATTGAATTTAATTAATGCCACTGCTGAACAAGTACTACTTGTTTGTGTGTGCGAGTGTGTTTAAACTGAAGTACAGCTTGGAGGAATTTGGTTGGGCTCCCAAACCAGTCTGCTTTCCCATGCTTGTCAGTTTGGCAAAGAAAATTTGGGCAGGTATGTGACGAGGTGAAAATTGACTTGATGAGCGAGTGGCAAGGAGAGCCATCAATCATTGGGGGCTGACAACTCCTCCCCAAAGTGTAGGCTGAGAAGAGAGACAGAGTTCCCTTTCAAGGGGAAAAATAAACACTACGTGTGGCTTTCACTGAGTCTGAGACTCCAGGAGGGATTATGGTATTGTAGTCAGGAAGCCAGAATTGTGGAGGCCAAAAAGCATGCTGGGGCTGTGTTCCAAACATTGAGATAGAGGTCCATAATTATCCAGCACAGGAGGTCTTTCCAGGGACTCGTCCCCCAGCAACTGTGGCAATTAAACTATGAAAAGAATTTGGTTTCGTTTCATCTTCGCTGGACTCCACTTCTTTTGGGAGAGGGCAATCCTCGAAGCCTGTTTGCTGTCCTGGTGGTAGAGTGCTTTGGCTCCGTGGATGGGTGCAGAGCTCTGATTTTTGCCTTGTGGCACCTTCACAAGCCAGGATTTGGGGTTTGCTGCTGCCCTGTGGATGAAGAATCCCTTCTTTCTGCCGGCAGATGTTGAGGTGCAGGAGGCAACAAAAATCTTCAGGTGAGGAGATGCGCGGCCAAGTAGCCTTGTGCCGCACTTCAGGATTTAGGATGAGGAGAGGAACCACAAATGTGCTTTCCATGGGGTTTAGTGTAGTCTGAAAATATGAAACTGCTGGAATGTCAGTGGAATTAATGCTCTTGGAGTCTGAAATACATGCTGGTGTTCTGGTATGTTTTCTTTCTGCAAAACCATGATGGGATTTTGCATTTATCAACATAGACTTTAATCGGAGTTTACAGGATGATTTATGGAAATTAAATCAGCATTACATCCAGGCTGTTAATTAGGGGTTTCTACCCACTTTACAGCTGGATAAACTGAGCTGCAGGGCTGTGGCTGCCAGACAGCGAGGTGGGCAGTGGACCTGGGTGGTGGCATCCAGGGGGATTTGCTCCAGTCCTGCTCCACACACAGAGTGGTCCCAAAAACAGAGCTCACTTTAGCTCTACACCTGCTCTGTGCTTATTTAGAGAAGGGCTGGGCAAGCTCTTTGCAAATGTTTGTGCAGTGGTCTGGTGGTGTTTTCACTGGAAATTTAATGGTAGTTGCTAGCTTGTGGTCTGGGGTGCTGGAGCCAGGCTGAAATCTTTTCAGGAGGGACAGGGCTTTGAGGTGATCCCAACGGAGTAGGAAAAAGCTTGCCCTGAAGTAGCAGGGATTCACCTTGTATTTTTTTCCTCAAGTGACTTATTTATGTCATCCAAAACCTGTTTCTACTGACTCCAGAAGTTACTGTGTATAGTACTCAAGATAAAAGATGCCTCAACAGCATTTGTCAACTTTGTAGCAGTTAGCACAAGGCTAATGAAAATCAGAATCAACTTTCTGAATGGTTGGCTTTATAAAAGGAGAATCTGTGTCCCTGTTTCAGCATGCTGAGTTACCACACCAAATCCCAACGACAAGGAGTTTGGAGAAGGTTTACTTTATCTCCACACTCCCTTACTTTTCTTTTTTTTTTTTTTTTTAATTTTCAAGTGTTGAGGGCAGGAGGGAAAAAGAGGTTTTGTGTTCTTTTTTCCCCTTCCAGACAAGTGCTCTCCAAATTCAGTTGAGTTTCATCACATCTAAGATGAATCATTGACCAGATTAGAACAATTGCTGCAGTTACTTGTTTTATCCATTTACTGAGGTTTTACTTTTATTTCTGAAGCGGAAAATCAGGTCTAATTTTCTGCTTGAGTTGTTAAATCACCCTGTGAGGAGGATGCTCTTCTGACCCTCACCTGGCATCTCAGTGTGGAGGCAACAGGGTCCCCTGAAGGGAGTGCCAGTTTCTTTGGTGTCACTTCTCTGTCAGACCATGGCTGGATCACCACTTAACACCATCCATTTAAATTCGTTTTATTGTGAATAAGATAGACTTTTTTTTCCCCCCCACCTCTGAAAAATATATCTCAATAAGCATCATTGAGAGACTGAGCAAAGAAAGTTTTGTGCACATAGCTTGGCATGTATGGATGGAAAGTGGTGCTAGGCAGGTCTCCTGTGAAACTGCAATCTATACCATATTTTATACAGATTTTAATTGCCTGTAATGCAGCGTAGCAAACCAATATCACTGCAAAGACTTGAGCCTTTCACCTGACCAGGACTCAGGGGCTTCCAAAGGACACAAAACTGAGTCAGAAGAAGGTACATCCATGGGGGAGCTGGAAGCCCTGAGTTGAAATAGTCTTACAGATTTTTTCAAGGCTAGGCAGTATATTTTTTCAACTGTTTTTCTTGTGGAAAATTACTGAATTCCTGCAAATTCGTCTGGCTGCAGAACTGCCTAGGTGAAGGAATGAAAAACAAGGCAAACTTACATAAACCTTCAAACAATAACAAGAATATAATTTGTATAATTGTGGTAATTTTGTAGCATTACAGGTTATGTGCCTGCACATGTGTGTGCCTCTCATTTTTGAAAACCTGTATGTTTTTCTGTCAGTAAAATAGCTCTCAATATGTGCTGAGAAGTGATTTTGTGAAAACAAGGAGGACTTGGTTACGCCTCAGGTGATGATGGAAACTGGTAACAGAAGATGAAAAGTCACTCACTTTTCACATATTCTTGAAGCTGGAAAACTATTTTTCCCATCTTCCTGCTCCCCTCCCTCTCACCTCAGCTCTGTTTGAGGCTTTATGGAGGTTTTTGGTTTGTGTTTGGAGATGTTTTTGCTGACAGTGTTAAATCTCTCTCCTCCCCGCAGCAGCAGCCGTCGTTCCAAGGGAGGAGGCATTACCCTGGCCGAAGGCACAGCTTTCTCTCCATGCTTCTCTAGAGGTGTTCAGATGGGATTAAAGTCCACATGGAGATATGGAAATGGACCAGGAATTTACTCTAAAAAGATGGTCAGCTGGGATTTGGGTTGCCTTATCTGCCTGGTGGTGGTCACCATGGCTGGACTTTCCCTGGCTCGGCCTTCATTTAATTTAGTTGTTGAAGACACCACGGTGGAACCCGAAGGTAAATCACTCTCGAATACTTAATTCCTTAAAAGAAGTTCATTTTAAATGCTTGGACATCTGAAATAGAAGTCAAGATCTTTCCATGTGCTCTGGTAAATCTAAGGCAAGTAACAGAGCAGCCCTGGAGAGTTACGGTTTCTGACTTTCCCTGCTTTTGCCCGGGCTGTGTTTGTACAAGCGTGCGTTTGTTTATTCTTGTGCAAGCCAGTGGTGTCAGTGATTTCACTTGGGACTGTCATCACGTTGTATAATCAAAGTGTACAGATGAAAGTTTTCAGGAATGGGTCTTTAAGGAAACCAGTCCGTGGCACTTTTGTGCTGTTGTGTGTGGCTGTCTCAAGGAATGAAGCGGATGAGTGGCTGCTGCTCTTTGGGATTGTCTTAACCTGAGGAGTCCAGAGAAAAATGGATCTCCATAGTTTTCATTTGTGAATGTTTGGTTTTGCAGGCACTCTGCAGAAATGCTCTTGCAGCTTTGTTGGTGTTTGTACTCAGGACAAACTTGCAGTGTCTGGATCACAAGTTCTGAAAGTGTGAATGTTGAGATCTCAATAGTAAGGGCTGGAGTTTATTGCTGTGAGAGCAAAGGCCGATCTGGACCTTCACGTTGAAAGAGGTGTTTTGGTAAAATCTCCTATTTTAAGCCTGCACTTGTTGCTATGTTCTTCTAGGTTTGTCTGTTCCTCAAGCTTTGCAAAGTGGTTTTCTTCTCTGGAGAGCTCAGGAGGGGCTGCTTTTTTATTGTTGTGAGCTGATTGTGTTGAAGAACGGTTTTACTGTGTTGTGCTGGATCATTCCTGCTCTCTGAGTATCTGGGGGAGGAAGTGAGGCTTCTTTCATAAGGTTGTATCTGTCTTTTGGAGGAGTGATCGCAGTTCCAATAACTCAGCTGTCAAGCTGATCTAATAGTCCACAGAGCATTTCTGACCTGGCAAGCTTGCTGCAGAGAGTTTGGCCTTTACACATTCTACTACTCATGTCCATGGATGCAGCTTCGTTTTTATTTAATAATTCTTCACGCAAAGCTTATTTGTTTCTATCCACTGCCTCTAAAAATAGACGTCACCAGCTAACGCATTTTTAGAATCCACTCCAAGTACATTTTTATTGATGGCAGGGGATGAACTATTTAGAGATGATGAGCCCTCTTCCCTAGCAAACATTCCTGAAAAAAATTCTCAAAGAATAGCAATATTGTCATCTGCCAGGCACAGAGATTGTTGGTGGCAAAAATGCTTGGTTTTTTTTTCTTTTGAAGGTAACCCGATATTTAAAAAAAAAAAAAAAGAAAGCCCAACTCTTGTTGCCACTTACTGTATGATTTGTTAATTGAACATCTGGTGCCTTTTTGGCTTTTCAGGAGAATGACAAAATCATGAATAATTCTGGTTACAGACTAGCTTTGTAGTGAGGTCCCCTAGTTTTTAGGGTTAAGTCAGAAATAATGTGATTGAAGTGTTTTACAGGAAGAAGAGTAATATTTTTTGAATGGTGACTGATAATTTTGCAACTTTTCAGAGAAAGAATAGCTTTTATTACTTTGGAAAGCACAGTTTGAGAATATGTGTCTCTTACACACTGAATATGTAGGGGGTGGAATCTGGGTTTTATCAAAGAGTAAATTGTTAAAAAAGATTTAAAACTTCTTTCCTGGGCAGGAATGTTACTGATGTGAAACAATTTTAGATGTGAGAACCCAAATCATTACCAGAAACAAGAAAAAAATCAGAAAACGCTTCTAGTTAATAGCATAATAAGGGCTTTTATGCTCCAGAATACAGGGAATTGTGTGGGATTTATATCTGAGATTTGGGAAATAAAACCTCCTTTATGTATTTCATTAAACCCTTTGATAAAAAAAAAAAAAAACCAAACCAAAACACAACCAAGTTTTTACACAATCACCTTCTCTGGGTTCTGTCACTGCCACCCACAAGCTCTCCAAGCCCAAACCAAAAAAATCCTTCAAAAGATCTCTTCAAAGACAAGGCAGACTTCTTTTTTAATTTAGTAAATGCCAAAATGTTTTGGGCACAGCTAATTTGGGGGGTCAGGTGCTCCAATAATGTAAATTTTCAGTGGGCTGCTGACTGCAGTCATTAGAGCTATGACATTTCATGCCAGCTGAGAAGGTCGGCAGGGCCGTGACCTTTGGTGACATTTGCTGATCTGCTCCTGAGTCTTCCTTCATGGACATGCCCTGAATTGTCTGCATTTATTTATTTATTTTTAATACAAGGTGATTGGTTTGTTATTGTTTATTGTCTTAGTGACTCAGACTATTGGAAAAGCTGTACACAACATTAACAGGAATTGAGATTTGTTCCTTTGGGTGTAACAGAGCAAATAGCTTCTCTCAGCTATATGTTACTTTAGGGATATTTGCAATTATTTTCTTCAGAGTATCTGGCTATGTATAAAAAATACTAAAGTATGTGTTTTAGTTCAAGCAGTATTTATCTAGCAGGGTAATCAGCTGATGGATATGTGCAAGATGTCATGCATTGAGGTGCTGTGCTTTTTGGCTCTTCTCAGTCAGTCCTGAGTAAATAAATATCCCTCTGTGACCATTGGGTGTTACTATGAAAGTGTTTACTGAAAATGGCATCTTGATCCATCGTGAGTGGTCATGTTGGTGCTGATACTGTGGGATCCTGAGTGTGGTGGATCTCAGCTCTGGTGCTTTATTTCCAAACAGTGATGGCAAAACCCGGGTCTGTTGAGCTGTGTGAGCAGAAACAGGACCTGTAGGACTTCTGTGGGGACTGTCAGCTCTCAAATTATATCTCACATCAAGTGTTTACATACACGTTTTTTGTCCTAGGGGAGCAGAGAGACTTTTTCTGCTTTTAAATATTTAGAAACAAGCTTCCCCCAGCATGTACAAAGGCACCATTCTCTCAGCCTGTGTGTGCCCAGGCCTTTGATGATAGCCAGCCTTTCACAAGGGCTCTGACCGCACACATGGGTTGAAGGCTTACTTTGTGAACTGAATAATTAGTTTAGACATATATTTGATAAATAGTGAGCTCTCCCTTGACCTCCCCTTGCCCAGGCTGTGTGTTATCATCCTGCTGGGGAGCTAATTTGGTCTCTTACCCACATGCAATGCCTTGACACCGTCCTTGGAGCACCCACTCGGAGCCCCTGCCCGGTGTGGTGACAACGCGTTTCAATTCTTTTAATTTAGGTCAAATTTCAAAGGATTAATTTAAGCTTTCCACAAGGGACAGCCTATTTCTGTGTCCTGTGGAAAACACAGTAGTTCAGAATGGTCCTACATTTGGGAGGTTCGCAGGATCAGCAGTGAAGGGGAGAGATCCCCTTTAAGGGGTGACATGTGCTTAGGGTGGAAGTGAATAATGAGTTTTTCTATGGGGTTTAATCAGTCATAGCCACTTGCTGACACTAAACAACATCCAAAAATAAGCAGGTTCAGCACAGCACCTTCCTTTCTGCAAAAATGTTGAGCCATATGAGCAACATACCTTCATTTTTGTCAAAATGTTGGCAGTGCTTTAAGGTTAATGTCACCTGTGGTCACAGTGGTCAGCACTGTCCACTTGAAGATCCTTCTTTAGCTGCTGTGACCTGCCTGGGTCAGGATGTGGGATTTTGTGGTGCTCCATTGTGTGGAGGAGGGATGCTGTGGTGGTGGGATGTCCCTGGTCCCATTCCCCATCCTGGGGTGTCTCCCCATGGGTGCTCTCCAGCCAGTGCCACCCTGCTGAGAGGTCACAGGGCTGGGGGGACCCTGGACATCCGTCATTTTCCTGGGACAGAGGTGGTGTAGAAGCAACAGAATGCTGCTTCTAGTTTGGTAGGAAAAAAATAAAGCAAATGGTTCCCCCAGGGCTCCCTTTTGGCTGTTTTATTTTGGCTTTTTCTTTTTTAAAAGAAAACAGCGGCTTTGATATCTGTGAGTTAAATTAAGAATTCAAACCGATTAGTTAAATCAGAGTCGGCTTTATCTTTTTAATTTCTTTTCCTTTTAATTTTATTTCATGGAAGGGCAATTATTAAAGCCCATTATGGAGGAATGTGACATCCCCACAGCTTCGGGTGAGGGCTGGCTGCCCTTTCAGGGATCTGGTTCAGTAAGTTATTTGGCCCAGTACAGGATTTGCTAGCTGAGATTCTGGGGAATTGTACAAGCAGCCAGATTAAATCAGTCTTAATGTGTCCATTCTGTATTTAAAATCTGCAGCCCTTTAGCAGGGGCATGGTCTTGAGCTTCAAACTAATTGGACATGGGTAGGGTTGTTATTTACAGTCAGTGTTGATGAGACACTGGGAGTTGGTAGTCTCTCAGTGTGGCTACTATTTTGCAAAGTAGCAGAAATAATTGCATGTTTTAGGCTTATCTGCCATCCAGTTGAAGCTTTTTGGAGGAGTATAATAAAAGTTATTAACTTTTGAGAATTTGATTCCTTTAGTGAGGGTTTGGGGTTTTTTTTTCTGGTTTTCTTTTGAGCCAGAAGATTTTCAAAGATGCTGAGTTGTGAGTTTTTTTTTATCTTTTTATTCTTTTTTTTTAAACCACTTGTATAGATAAAACCCCAAACCAGCAGCCGACTCCAATGAATGCATAGTTTCCTAATATTAAAATAGTTCTTCCTTGGCAGGGAAATAGCAACAAATTTCAGGCAATAGCAACAAATTTCAGGCCATAGCAACTTTTTTACAGGCAAGTTTGAAACCTCTGAAAGCAGAATTTACAATGAAAATGCTGACATCTCCAGTTATGCAAGGTTGTGTATGCATGAGAAGATGGACTATTGTGGTATTTTAATAATAACCATAGCGTAGCTCTTAATGAGCTTATTTCTATATCCAGCTTCCAAGCTTCACTAGAAATGATGTTTAAATGACTTTAAACAAAAACATTCAGAGATTATTGTTTTCTTAAAATGAGTATTTCGTTTAGGATTGGATGGGAATGCTAGAAAAATACTGAACTATGTCTTTTTCTGTCATTTATAGAGAAATATTCCTTATTGGAAGTGTCAGATTTTCAAGTGTTAAACATTTTGAGACTCTTCAAAATTGAAGCTTTAGAGTGAAAGAGACTTTCTTCGAAGCAGTGTTCCTGAGCAGTTTAAATTTTGTGTTTTTAAAAGAACCATTACCCACTTCGGCAAGTTATGTCTTGTCCGTGTGTAATAGCACACCTGGTTTGACTACAGGAGAAAATTTATTTCAGTGTAGTTAAAGAAGTGCAAAATTCAGGCTGAAAAGGGACCATGAATCCCAGCTGGACAAGTGGGAACATCTTCTGCAGAGGACACTGACTGGTGTTGGTGGTGGCAAACAGGGCAGTATTTGGTTTGGCACGGAGCCTTCCAGTGTAAAATCATCCTCTGAGCAATTTGGGGACTGATTTGGAACTGGGACCTTTGAGTTGAGGTTCAGCACATTGCAGGGTGTGTTTGCAGTGGGGTTTTTCTGGGGGAGATTTGGCACAGCATGCTCCCCAAATCACAGACGCCGTCTTGCAGTACCAGGGACTAAACTGACTTTCAAGCTGATTGAAAGAGATGTTGGAGCAACTGAGCAACTTTGGAGCGACTTTGTAAGAGTCAGATCTTAAATAAGGACCAGATTTGCAGGAGTTCAGCAGCCAACAGCTCCTGTTATAATTACGAAACGTGCGCTGGGAGTGCCAGAGCTGTTCTGGAAGTTTGGCCCTTCGGGTTTCAGTCGGAGCTGGGAGCGTCAGCAGAACTGCCTTGGCATTTGCTCCTTGGGGACTGTGCTTCCCAACCAGGACAGTTGCAAAACAAGACATTCTGTAAGAGGAGTGGATTTTTTTTCATGTGGATTTTTTTTTTTAAACTTTCAAAACCACCTTATAATTCATAAACTAATTATGTATGTCTCCAGATTGTCCTTTCCCATCTCTTAATTATCACTGGTGGTTTCTTTGTTTTGTTTAGTTTGGTGTTTTTTTCCAAAGAACCTCTTTTTTATGGTTTTGTTTTTCCTGAACTTCTGAATATCAGAGCACCTGATACTGGGATGTGTCTTGCGGGCTTCATTTTCTGCTGGTTCAGGTTTTTGTGCCTCTTGTCACCACACAAATGCAATTATCCATATCAAAGAAAGGGACAGAAAGCTGAATTCTACAGTGCTGCTTTGTTCACTTGCTGTGCTATTATTATTTTAATTGTATTTTTAAAGTGACTGTAAGTGAAAGCATTTGGTGAACCCCAGTGAAGCTGAGGAGTTGAGACCTGACCTACTTTCATTCCCCTCCTCACATGTTGCAGGTTGTGTGTAATTATTGCTTTTCCTCCCTCACAAAAGAACTGGCTCATCAGTTTGGGACATTGACCCTGTCAAGCAAAGCCACAAGAACTGGGAAGAGGGGAAAATTCCTTTGTACCAAGGAAATGGCTTGCATTTGTGAGGGTTTACTGGAAAGGGAAATGTGTTGGAGGACAGGAAGGGAGAAAAATGGGCAGAAGAGGCTGGTTGAGGACAAGAAAATCATAGTTTGGTTGTATTTGAATTTATTTTTTTCCTTTTAGCTGTTTTATTTTGAATAGAGTTTGTTACATGGATGGAAAAGGTAGGAAAAGAGTTTTGTGACACTTCAGGCTTTCTCCCAGGGGACTTGTGGCTGTTTCTGAGTGGGGTTGGAGTGGGATGCTGTGGCTGGGGATGCCTTGGTGGGCTGCACCCAGCAGGACAAGGCTATAGGAGGTTCCATTGTGGTTGGACAGACAGAAATTGATCAGAACACCACGCAACAACTTAGTTTTTAAACTGTTACAAAAAGTCGTGGGGGAGAAAAACTCATGCTACGCTTCCTTTAGGATGGGCTGTGTGGAGAGGTGAGCTGCTGGCAGGACCTGCTGCTGGGCAGGAGCAGAACCTGCTCTGGGAGACTGGCTTTGCAGGTTTGGAAAGCGCCCTGCTCAGTGCCTCAGTGTTGCAATATTTAATTTGTTTCAAGGAAAGTAATATGACTTCTAATCCTGAATGCCACCCGACAGTTCTTGAAAATAATTTTACACACCCAGTTCAAATTTTGAGTACTTCTTGAGCATGGTTCTGTTAAACATTGTTTTTTTATGAAAAATAGTGCTGTTGAGATACTAAGTATTGAAGCACCCAGATTTCCCTGATATTGTTTACTCAGCAGGGTAGCACAGGTATTTCAGCCGTGCAGGATTAACATGGGGACTCTAATAAATCTGCAGTGAACCACAGCTCAGTAATAGCTGTTCTGGCAATTCAGAAGGCTTGAACCCTCTTCCATTAGTATGACAAAGTGCCCAGGAGCCGACGGAGGTGTCTGGAATTTCAGGTGGAGCATTGTGTGAGTGCTTGTGTGCCACCTGGAAGGGTAGGTAGCCAGCCTGGCTTTTCATTTCAGGGCTTATGCTGCTCTTTCTTTGTCCCCACTGGAGACTGTCCTCTGTGTGGAGCTGGAATTAAACAAGCTATGATGCCTCTTGCCTAAATATTGCTCTCAGTTGAAAGGGAGCCTGGTATGCCTTGAGGCTTTGAAGTGTTTGGAGAATGTCCCGTGGTTTATACCCATGTGTGTTGTGGATGGGACTCTCAAAAAATGCTGAGAGGATGTTTTGGGGATATTGTTTCCCGTGCCTATTTTCAAATCCCACTTTAGGAAGTGTGGGGAGATGAATTTCAGGGGAACAGGCAAAATGAGACTTCCAGACGAGCTGCTAAAATTAAGAGGATTTGTATAGTCAAGTAAAAATGGGACCGTGTACAAAAGAAACAACTGCTGACTTGCTTGTAGGAATCTGAATAGATGTTCTCTGCATCCAGAACTAACACTGCAACATTGAATTGTGCAATTTTTAACCTGCCAGTTGTAATTTATTTCTTTTGCACATTGAGCAGTAATAGTCTTGAGCATGGACTTTGGCAAACCTGGAAGAAAAAGGTTCTGTTTTTATGTTTGGATCTATGCTACGTTCTGTTCAGGTTTTATGTTGCTCTTGAAATTCAAATAAAGAACCTGAAAAGGAGCTACAGATTGGAATAGATGGAAGAAAATACTAAGCCCAAGAAAAACCTTTTGCAACCAAATATACGTGCCTGTATGCTTTCCCAAGGCTGTATATCTTATTATGGAGCCTTTCCCAAGCAGGCTTTAAGGCTGGGTTGAACAACAGGAGCTGGTTTAATTGCTCTGCCACTTGGTTACGTGCAGAGTTCAGTCAGGGAGATTTGAAGTTCTGCTCTTGCTGAAAGAAGAAACAATAAGAAAATGTTCCTAGTTTCGAATTCTGCTTTTTTAGAAAGAGAAGATTAATTTTTTTTTCCAGCTTTTCATTTGAGGTTCTGGCAAAACGTGATTCATTTCCCTTTTGTATTGTATAATAGATTACATGAGAAGACTCTTCTGTAATGAGTTTGAAGAGCAGTTAATTATTTTTGAGATTGTGTTACATGTGTGTTAGGTTTGTTATACTCCTCAGTTCACTTAGCAGAGAGACTCACACTTTGTTACTTTAGGCAGATGGTGGAGTTTATGACTTGAACAGCAATGGTCAAGATTTGATGCCTGGAACCAAGCATTCACATCCTGAAGATGGCCTTTAGTTTCTTGTCAAACCAATGCAATTACAGAAGGCAGCACAGTAATTTTAGGGGGTTTGGTGTGGCTTCTCAAGGTTGGGGGTGCTCTTTCCCTCCATGGTTGCCAAGTCTTCGTGCAGAAGCCATCCTGGTGCTTTCCTGTTTCTTGCCCCATCTGAAGCCCAGTCCTATGGTGCTGCTGTGTAGAGAACTCTTCATCCTGCAAGGAGCAGGCCGTGAGGAATGGGGACAAGCAGGAAGAAGTGGCAGGGCAGTTCCCAGCAGCAGGAGGTGGCCTCGCTGGTCTCTCTGCTGTTTACTTTGAACTTGGCATGCTCTGAGTCTTCCCTGGCCTGCCTTTCAGCAGCACAGAGCACAGGGCCAAGCCCATGAGCATGTGATTCTTGGCGTTTTGGACGCAGGCTGCGTGGTTGTGCAGCCGTAACTCAACAGTCACGTCTATAAAGACAGGTAGGAGCAAGCAGCCTACGAGCTGTAGGAATTTTTAATCTCTGCACAAAGCCTAGACAAGTATAATTTTTTTCTCTTTGGGAATGAATCTTTCCTTAACCATGGGGTGGGTGAGACACATCCACCCAACTGCTTGGCAGCCATCAAAGCCCTGATGAAACTTTTCATGTCCCTCACCCCGTGTCAACCAACATCCTCGTGAGGTTTGGTCCCACTGCCCTCCTCTGCTGGGTGTGATGGGGCCTGGGTGCTGTAGCCAGGGCCAAATGCTGCTTGGGGACTGTTACCTGCTGCCAAGGATCATGACCTAAGACAGATGGGATATAATCACGATACAGTGGCGATAATTTTTAGTTTTTGCAGAGGTTTTTTTTCTAGTCCGAGGAGTCCGGCAAGTGGCAAAACGCTTTGTTGCTCACCAGAATTTTTTATTTTTCTAAGCCTTCAAAGCATAGGAAAACAAGATATAGTGCAGTGTAATATTTTCCCTTACCCATGATGACATTGGCAAGTTGTTGCAATTGGAGGAGATTCACTTTTTTTAGATGGTTTTAGTATATGTAGCACTGAGTAGGAGTTGACATGGTCCAAGCTCCAGCAGGTCAGTGTGGCTGGAAGCTCCACACTTGCTGGAGCACCAGCCATGTGTGATGTGGCAACTTTATTTTGCAAATGTTCATTTCCAGGGCAAGAGGATTATTCCTGTTCCTTATGCTTTTTTTTTTCTTTTTTTTGTCTGGTTTCATCTCTTTACCCATCAGATGATTATGTCCTTATTCTATAAGGATAACAATACTAATGAACATGCCAGGAAAAAAATATTTTGGAGAATCTGTCCCTTTGTTTTGTGGAAGTCTTTCAAATAGAGCAGCCTAGGAGTTTCTGGTAAAAGAATGATTAAAGACTTAGAATCTGCCACATATTTATGTTTGTTACCATCATGGATAGCTCTTTCAAGTTTTGTGTTTGAAGCTTTTCTACAAGGCCCAGATCTTTTTAATCAGACTTGAGCAACTAATATTTTTATACATTAGATGGGGGAAATGATTCGTGCTCTTTGGAGTCTTGTTCAGGGACAAGGGATTTAAAAAATAATAAACTGTTAGTGTTTTAAGATTATGGGAGGAACTGTAGCAATTTGGAAAGGAAAGTGTTTTATCAGAACAGAGACTTCCTGATGGTGCCTGGCGGAGGCAGAGCTGGGCAGAGCTGGCAGCTGGCTGACAGTAACAGTACAAATGGGACAGCAGGAATCCAGTGGCTTTGGAGCAGCTGATGGATGAATTGCAAACACTGTTCTGTGCCCCTTTGTCTAAGGAGCCTTTGTTTTGCTGTTGGCTAATGGGAGATGGTCACCATGGCCAGGAATGACTCTCTGCATTCTTGAACTGGTGGCTGTCTTTTGCAGGCTGATTTTATCATGCATTGTCAGAAGAGGGCATGGAGAGCCTCTTGATATTGGTCTGCCAGTTTAAATTAAGGGAAAGTTCCATCATCTTGTCCCTGGGAGGTGGGAGGGAAGGCTGCAGACCTGACTGGTGATACCTGGGCTGCCTCCTGCAGAGAGCCTAAAGCTTTGGGCTTGACTTGCAAAGTCATGAGACCTATTTGGCATCCCCATTCCATGTTGTCCATCCAGTGTGGTCTTGCTGACTTCCCTCAATGACAGGAGAACCATGAGGAGGGGCAGGAGAAGCAGCAGTGGTGGTGGTTGGCAGCCTGGGGTTCCCTGTGGGGACATTCAATTTTGCAATGAGCCTCTTGGATTCTTGACAGGTCAGGTCTGTTGACCCTTCTGGGCACACTGTGGTGAGTGTTTAGTTATTTACTAAAGCCTTTTGAAGTGAAAGTGGCTTGATGGGGTCTGAGGCTTTTGTGTTCTGGAGAGTTGTGTGAGAATCTTTGCTGGGGTTAGCTATTAGCTGATCGTTTCATTATTTGGCTCTGTAACTAAGTAACTAAAAGACTTGAGACTTAAGATAAGCAGCTCTTTGTTAACATTTTATTAAATGGAGACTAATAATAATGGTAATAATAATTTAAAACCTGAGGAAGTATAAACCTCTCAGTGACCGAATTTGGAACAGAAACATGATTTAGAATACAATTGCATGTCTTAATAATCTGAAATAGAGCAGTCAGAGTGTCCCCAGTCCTCTATTGTGGTCATGGCTTTTATACAAACAGTCTTTACTCCACTCCATGGCTGGATGGCATAAACCATGCTGTGAGGCTGTATGAGCAGGCAGAGAAAAAGTTCACAGCTGTTTATTTAACAGCAGCTTGGTTTTCCATGGCAGTATTGTTCAATAGCTCCACCTATAAAGTTTAAATACATTGTGTGCACCACTGTTACAAATAAGGATGTAGCTGAGAGCAGAAAATAGCAGAAGCAGTGTTCCCTGTCGTGCAGCATTTAAGAACATCCAGAATCATTCTGCATGTGCCATTGTTGCTTGTTTGGTGTTCTAAGGGGTGACAGACAGGTGTAATTCACATCAGGTAGTGCCCCTCTGCAGGAGGAATCAATGCCACAGTTACAGGATTTCCTTAAAAAGGAATCTTGTGCCTTCTTAGAATCAAGGAATGGTTTGGATTGGAAGAAACCTTTATAGGCTGTCTTGTCCAACCTCCCTGCAATGAGCTGGGACATCTTCAGCCAGAGCAGGCTGCTCAGAGCCCTGTCCAGCCTGGCCTTAAATGTTTCCAGGGATGGAGCATCCACCGCGTCTCTGGGCAACCACTGCCAGTGCCACCCTCGTTGTAGAAACTTCCTTGTATCTAACCTGACAAACCCAGCAAAGGGCTGGTTCACAGGCCTCTGGTGATGGCTGAGGGTCCAGTTCCAAGGCAGAGCTTCCAAGAGGGCTGGAGGAGCTGGATGTGATAGCAGGTCACCAAGCCTTGCCTGTGGAGCAGGGAAAGAATCCTGTTGTCAGCCACAGGGGAGCCACTGGTTTGATGGTGCAGCACGGACATGAGCTCAAAATTTGTCCCTAAATTTCAGAGCAGTGCAAAAATCCCTGTGTAGTGTCCCAGGGAGAGTTAACTTTGCAGCATAGCTTGTTTATGTGCTGCTGGGAATTTCTGAACAGTTTGAACTGGTTGATTTTTGCAGTGAAGCTGTTGGGTGGAATCATGCCTTGGAATCCCACCTGTTCTCTGTTTGCTTTTGGGCACCATTTCAAACCCACACTGGAAAAAAGTTTATAGGCAAACATTATAAAAAGTGACAGTCTTAAGTGCTGCTACATTCTAGTTTGGCAACACAAAGGCTTACCTGAAATAACTCACAATTTCCAAACATGACTTCATTATATCATGACAACACTTTGCTGCATCTTCCCTGATACTCTAGAGAGAAAGAAGTGGAGGAGGATAATATATACCAAATGCTAATACCTGTTTGAAACTTGTTTTTCCTTTAGTGTACTAGTGATTTTCTTTGTAAAAGGAATTTTTTTAATTGTAGTTTTGAAATAAATTACTGTTCTTAAGTATGGATTTGGATTTGTGTTGAAAGACTCTGCAGATCTGGAGTTAGTAGTTTAAAAAGAGATGAAATCAGGGATGTAATGTTAAAAAATTGTTTTCATTTTAATTTCCTTTTAATTGTGTGTGGGTTAATCCTGTGAGTTTCCTGGCACTGTTCAGCAGAAGGCTCTAATGCACTTAAAGGAGGTTTGAGGTATCATCACCCAAGATGGCTTTTAAAGAAGTTTAAACAAAGACATTTTTAGACTCCAGTACATTGCTGGCACAGTGTAAACTGTAAAAGAATTTTTTTTACAGGTAGAGAGTTACAAAGTCTTATTGACTTCAAAGTAAATTAGGTAACTGGCTCCAGGTAACTAGCTTTTATTTGACAGTGAAATAGAATTTAAAAAAATTCTCAAGCAGATTCAAACACACTCATTACTGGGACAAAACATATGTAGAAAGGAGCCCATGTTCCTTCTGGAAATTCAATTTCTAAGAGCATAATGTAGCACTCAGTGAAACACCTGCATTGCAGACCTGCATTGCATGACTGTATCAGCAAGACTGAATTAGTTTATAAGAGGTATAAATCTATATTGGAGCCTGTCCTAGGCTCTTGAGGTGGAACTCTGCACGCTAGAAAGTTTAGAGACCTTGTTATAGAATCTAAATCCAAGAAGCTTTGCAGTCTCTGTAACTGGTCCTGTTGGGATGGGTTTCATGTGCCACCTTGGTGTGATGTGTGTGTCAAATCTGTTCTTTGAGAAAACAAGTTTGCCCTAATGAAAAGGGCAGGAGAAGCTTTGATAGGGCACATTCCTGTAATGACAGGATTGCAGGATGAGTGGGAGGAAAATTGGGTCTCCAAGTCCATCAGTAGAACCTGATACCTAAATGCATGAGTCCCCCACCATGCTGGACCCTTCTGGTGCTCATGGAATCATATTTCAAGTTAGAAGGGACTCATGGGGACCATCAAGTCCTACTCCCTGCTCATTGCAGGGCTGCACAAAACTCAGCTACTGACAGAACTTCAGCATTTCCAGACTCCCATCTGCAGGCCTGCTCTGATGTGGTGCTTGTTTCAGGCTTCCCTGTTGAAAGTGTGATACAAAAAATGACAACCCAAGGAGGGGGAACACTGGTTTCGGGGTTTTGGCATTCTTAGAAGGAAGTGTGGACATCAAAGAGTCACCTTTCAGTACTCCCTCAGAGTCCCAAGCAGACAGAGAAGTGTTTTATTTATTCCTAGGCACGCAGTTGGTGCCTGTGCAGGGGGGCAGGATGTGTCCGGGGTGCACGGGGAGCAGCTGTCTGTGCGCTCTGACCCTCCCCATGAGCAAACAGAAGATGCCTCTGTGCTTCTTTCCTTTATTTACCATTCCTGCCACCCTTGGCAAGGCCCTTGGGAGAGGGATGGGGTGATGGTAGGGAGAAACCAGTTCCAGAAGCAGTGCCTGTCTGTGGGACAGCCTGAGCTCATCGTAGGTGTGCTGAGCCTTCCCACTGCACTGTGGAGACAGTCTGGAGTGCCTGGGGCAGCTGGTTCTTTCCCCCTGCTGAGAGCTGGCCCTGCAAGGGGGGGATGAAGCTCTAGTAACTATAGGCAGATGTAGTTTTCCAAGGATGTTTTCTTGGAAAAAGACTGTGGTTTGACATTCTCCTTGTTACCAAAGGGAGCTGACGGATGAGCCATTGCGTTCAGAACTTCTGCGCATACTTCCACTTTGAAAGCTTTGCTTGTGCTCCTGGGTTTCTGCTGTATTCCACTTGGGAGAAGTTGTGAAATAAGTAATGAAGCAAAAAAGAATTTAAAGGGAAAAGTTACTGCCATGGAGAGAAGTGCTCGTAGCATAGAAAGCAAATGTAGAGACGTGGTGATGGGCGCAGGGGGAAAAGTAAAAGGCATCACATATGCTGTGTATAGGAACTCATGTTTATTAGCTTAGTGAATGAAGGGGGTTTTGGGCATCCTTTTCTTTCAAAACAGCACTTTCCAGGTTTTAAAAATTAAAAAGCAACTTATAATAAAATCAGGTGGGGAGAGATAATTATTCATTTGAATTGTGGACCCAATTGCTAAGATGGAAAATGGAATTGCCTTTTGAACCCTCCTTCTCCTACAAGTCCTTTGAAGCCTCCAGGTTCTGCAACCCTCATTGTCTCCATCCTCTCTGACCAATGAGAAGAGTAATGTGTTGGTGTGGCCTGGGGACAAGGGACATGCCAAGACACTGATCAAAAGTGCCTGAGCTTTACTGGTGGTGAACTTCTTGAAAATAACCTGCATGTGGTTCAGTTTAACAACATGGAATACTGGGCTAATCTGGACAAAACATTTTTTTTTATTTAACGTAACTTGATTTCCGTGGATGAAAAGGGCCTTCACTGACCTGTGTTGGAAATTCTCTCCTTTCCTTTCTCTTCTATTTTTTCCTCCTTTCCTTCCACCTTCGCAGAGCCGCCAACCAAATACCAAATCTCTCAGCCAGATGTTTACTCAGCACTTCCAGGAGAGACGCTTGAGTTGCGCTGTCAATTGAGAGACGCCGTCATGATCAGTTGGACTAAGGATGGGCTCCCTTTGGGGCCTGACAATAGGACAGTGATTATTGGGGAGTACTTACAAATTAAGGATGCCACAGCCAGAGATTCGGGCCTCTATGCTTGCACTGCTGTTAGGACCCTAGACAGTGATACCCTGTACTTCATTGTAAATGTTACAGGTGAGTGAGTCAAACACAGGTTTTTGCATGCAGAAGGTGTAAGATGTGATGTTAAGATACTTTATGACCTAACATGAAACAGTCCACTAGGGCACAGTGAGTTGAGTTCTGTAGCTGTAAATTTTATCCCCAAATTTTAAATTTAATCCCCAAGTTTTGGGGTTTTTTCTCGTTGTCCTGACCCTGAAACAGGCTCAGTTTGTATCTACTCCTTTTTGCTCCATGGGCTCTACATTGATTAACAGCTGCTGTAGAGCTCTCTGGTTTTTGCCACTCTGACAGGATTAAATTAGACAGTGTTGCTGGGATGATGATAAAGCCAGTAGAATGAATACAGGTTTTCCCCCCATGCATCAGAAGAGGAAAATGTGTGTTCTACATCCTTCAAGTTTAGAGATAAATTGTTCTGGAGACGCTCAGTTCTGTTGAACTGCATTTCTGTAACGGAAGTTAAAATATTAAGCAGAAAGATTTTTGCAATTAGCAAACTCCCTTGGGAAACTCTGTAGCACTTCAGGACTATTAGCTAGTTTTGTTACAATTTTACATGGAAATAGCACATTTTGTAGCTGGATTTTCTTTTTCTCTAGCTTCTGCACAACTAACACAAACACTTGTTCTTCTTAATATACAGTCTAAGATGTAGCTTATCAATTTGTTTTTCCGTAAAAAAAAAATAGGCTGGTTTAAAGACTTGGTTGTTTTTAATGTGCAGATGCTCTTTCCTCTGGGGATGATGAAGATGACAATGATGGGTCCGAGGACTTTGTGAATGACAGCAACCAGATGAGTAAGTAACAGTGAACTGCCAGAAGTCACTAGCAAGACCCACGTGGAAAATTGTCCCATCTCTTGCACTCCTGTCTTCAGAGCTTCTTGATTGTTAACTGCATGTACTGTCAAATAGTGGTATCTTTGTCCTCCTCTGTTTTCTGTTTCACGTAGCTCATAACTTGGAAAAGAAAAATAAACTAATATTCTTTTGAACGTGCTTTTCTGGTCTGTACTTTCTTTTTCCCCTTCTTCCTGGCATTTCTGCAGTTTCCTTTCTTTCTGAGTCGAAGTTTGGTCTTTGTCTGGTTTAGACTCTGACAGATGAACTAACTTTTCCTGAACCTGTGCAAAAATTCAACAGAAGAAACAAAGATCCAGCTCATTTTGTTAAAAGGTGGTATGAAAACTTTAAAAAAAATTTAAGTTGTAATGAGGAAAATCCTTCAATCCCTAATCTCAGCAGAAATCTCACCAGGGTGGATGAATTTAGAGACAATGAGGTTATTTTGTTTGCAAAGGACCTTAAGGTTTGTTGCAAAGAAGGCAATTCAGTGCTAAACCCACATTTTATGTTACCTATGCATGATGAAAATGGGCTAAAAGAGTCTTAGACCTATCTGAATGCGTTAAACTCCATCCCCTTTAGAGAATTCGTAAAGCTATTAATAAGCTCTAAATAGAGCACTCTCTAAGAGGAAAAAAAAAGGTATGTAAAATTCATATTGGCTCCTTACGCACTGTGCAGTGTTGCAAAACCCCCTCTGTGACTGGTCGTTTGCTGTCGCTGGTGCCTGGTAAAGTCACCAACACAGAGAGCACAGAAATCCTTTGGGGGAGATGTCTGAGCAGCACCCACAGTGGGCAGGGAGTGTATTTGCTGCTCTGCCTGGTCAGGAGCTGGCAGCTGCACTGCAGCTCGGAGCACTTGTTCAGGTGAGAAAGCCTGAGCCTGATTTCGGCTGCCCCGGTTAGTGCCTTTTGTGTGCGGCTGCCCCCGGTCTGAAGCTGTGAAACATTAGATGCTATTTAAAGTGATATAAGTTCCTAGCTGCCTGTTTGGTCTCTGCCATCTGTTAGTGTGATTAACCCTGGACTGATGCACAGGTGCCTCTGGAAGGGGCTGAGATCAGGCAGCTGGAGGCTGCCCTGACAGAGGAATGCAGTGACAAAGAGAATTGGAGAGCTTGGAAAAGGGACACTGCTTTTAAAAGAGGTTGTCTAGGCAAAACCCACCAATCCAGGCAGTGTTAACTCTGCCCTGAAATGGAGCTGTGGTTAGAAATTCCTGTTAGGAAACATTTCCAGTGTTTGCTGTTCCTTAAAGCTTTACTGCTGTTGGTCAGAAAAGGGCTTGCAACATTTTCGGTGACGATTGTGCTTCTGATCTGCTAGTGGTGGCTTTGGTGATCCATTGTGAGCATAAATGGCTTTTGGAAGAAGTGAAGGACCTGTTCTCAAGGCAGCTGTGCTCTGTAATGGCCTCAGAAGGATTCCTGCCCTTCCAGTGACAGGGAGCAGTGCCCAGCGGTTGCGCTAATGACGTTCTTGTAAAATGAGCTATCAGTTTAAGCAACTGTTAATCAATCTTGATTGGGGAGCTGGTGAAAGGCCCTTGACAGTGTCCATCTGCTGGGACAGGGGTGTGTGCTGCAGCAGGGGCCAGCACACTTTCCCTGCTCTGAGTGAAAGATGCCTCTCAGGCGTGAACGTTCAAACATCGCGGATGGCGGGGAAAGCAGGGCCATGGAGATGGAAGGGAGGAAACTGCAAAAGACAGATTTGGGCCTGAGCAGAGCGTTCCACAAGCAACTCCTCATTGGATTGCTCTTCAAAAGGTGCCCACTGTCTGCTGAGGGAGCAGCACGGCCTCCAGAGTTCTGAGCTGGAAGCAGAACGGTGACTGAAGGGTCACAGCATCATGTCCCTCCAAGAATTCTGTGTTCAGTGAAATGTTGCATCATAGTAACTCCCTTAATTAATACAGGGCTGCTGAAAGAGGGTTGTGTTTTGACAAGTTATGTGTGAAACTCAGGGTTGTGACTTGGTGTGGTGTGCCTAGTGCCTTGTAAGCCTTCTTTTCCAAGTTTTCCATCACATCCCAGAGGCCACATCTAATTGAAGGTACTGTGTTACAAGGCAGATGGAAGATGGAGGAGTGAACCAGGAGCTGTGTGTGTGCCCTGTGTGTGCTGTGGGGCAGGCAGTGGTACACAGTGGCCAAATGCCCTTTACTTTCCCTGCCTATGGGAAGTTGAGCCTGGCAAAGTCCATGACCTCACAACAGTCCCTGGCTGCTGCTCCTTTACAGAAGTCTTTTAAGTGTTTCCTCAATCATGGTTTGAGCTTTGCAGATCTCAAATGATTTAACTGATAATTTACATACAAATTATAGCTGTGATCATTAAGGATAAGCAATGGAAATTGGCCTGGTTATGCCTTTACTAATGGAAACAAAAGGCCATAGTCTTCAAAGGTTGTTGCTTTTTGATGAAACAATTCTGATAAAGTCCAGCTGTCTTTGCATGTTAATTATGATGAGATGAGGCAGGAAATGGCTGTAGTGCCTTCAACAGGAAGCTGAACCTTGGCATTCTCATTCCTGCATACTTAAAACTAAAACAAACTTTTTAGAGCTGTTTTATCTACACTGCTAAGTATTCTTTTACGCTGTTGTATTTCAGAGGCCAAGGTTTCCAAATGCAGGTGGAGAGGCTGTTGAGGAAATCTGGTGTAACTTTCAAGGCTACCCAGAAAATACAATTGTTCTTGAAGTCAGTGGAGGCTGTAGGTGACTCTGTAGATGTGAGGAGCAGCTCCTCCTTGGGAGAGGAGGGCACTGGTGTGTACCCACGTGCATTTGACCACTGGTCCTGTGTGTATTTTTCAGTAAGAGGCACACAGAGCAGATTACACTCTGCGTTTGCTGTCCCTTCAGCTTGACAGATACTTTAACTGTCTGAAAAAACACTGTGGTAGATTTTTTCCAGACTGCATCCTGAATAGCTTTTTATTACTTCCAGCTTTTGTTGAAGGGATTAGTGCTCCTGGGGAAGGTAAGGGTTGGTTCCACTGCAAAACAGTCCCCTTTCTCCACAAAATGGCTTTGTTGGCAACTTGAGTTTTCCCATTTGTTACCCTAAGGATGGGCCTTAGCTTGGTTCTTGGAGGGTCATCTCCAAGGACTTGTTTTTACAAGCTTAAGTGCTGATCATCATTCTGGTAGCAGTGGAGAAGACATTGCTGGCACTTACTGCCTTGTCCTTGTTGTGATTTTGAGAGGTAGCCCTAATTTGAGGGATTTATATAATCCTGATCTGATACTGACAAGGCAGCAGCTGTCGTGGTGGTTGCATTCAAGTTCACCAACTAATTTATTCTGTAGACCTCTGGGTAGCCCTGAAGATGCTGCTGCTCTGCCTCGAATTCTGGTCAGGCAACTGAAGGCTTTATGACTTTTTTTTGCCTTATCGCCCTTTAAACAATTTCTTCTGGGCCAAGCAATGGTAAATTGGCACCAAGAACAAAAAGTATCTAAATGTAATCCACATGCTGTTCCTTTCATGCCTTGAAGAGTTTCAGAAAGGATGAAACAAGGTTCAAATTCATCAAATCCTGTAGAGTGGAAACCCACTCAGGGGAGCAGCAAAAATTGGATGTTGCCTAGAAGTGTTTTTTAATTAAAGGTCAAATACAATAGTACTGAAAACCTTGGAGCAGTTTGATGTGTCACTTATGGCGCTCTATTGCCTACTTGAGGTGCTTGTCAGGCAGGCTTGGAGTTGGCTACTTTTGTGTTTCTTTGTATTAGATGAGTCCAAATAAAAAATGAAGAGTCCTGAAGTGAAGTGGTCCCCTGGGCTTCCTAATTTCAATTTCACGTGCAGGAGATTTGGCTGATTAGATGTAATGTCTGTGCAGTGTGGGTCAGCAGGATATTTTCTTCACTAATGAGAACTCTCGGAGCAATCAGGAATTCCCACCCGTTCCCCTGCTGCTCTTTGCTGCTTCATGCTGGAGTCTGCCCTGTGGTTGCTGTGAACTTTTAGCTGTGGTGCAACCTACTCCAGCTGTCCTGGTGGCAGTGATGGGACGTGATGGACGTGGCCCATGAGAGCAGTCAGCACCTGGTGGTGTCTACTCATTAACTGTGTTCATTATCGGTTTTTGTGAAGCTCTGTGTTTTTCCTCTCAGGACAAACAGAAGCACTAAAAGGTGTTTTAGGTCATGATGATTTAATCCATGAAGAAGAATGCTGTGTGTTAATCAGATCAATCACTGAATGAAAGCACAATTTGAGGGCAAGTGTGATGGTTTGTGGATGTTGCTGCCTTTTCCTTTTTCCTTGAACATGCTGAGGAGCTGCCAAATGTAGGATATCTTGAAGCATTTTCAGATGGTGCTTTCCATGTGTGATGTCTGCATGTTTTTCTCCAAGCTGACCTGTAATTTAGGAGCATTGCAGGTTATGCTGAGGGTTGGGTGAGGGGAAGCTTTCCAAACAGACCTCTCTCCCATTCTGGGGTGTTTCCTTTCCCCTCCTGTGGGACAAAATGGAACCGCTCCTCTTCAATCCTGCCTGCATCTGCCTGGCCTCTTTTTGCACCCATCTCTGTCAGAGATTCCCCTCTGTGCATTCGTTGTATTGGGGCATTTCCAGGAGCAGGTTGTTGATGGAAAGGATAGTTATTTTCAAGAAAACCAGAGGATGGGCTGGACCATAACAGTACAAACCTGGCTGTGTGAAGCAGCTTTGTTTGGGGAGCTGCTGGTGGCTGCATCCTGACTGACTCCAGCCCTGGTCCCAGTCTGCACCCTGATGGGAGCTTCCCAGAGCTGGGCCCTTCCAGCCCGTGGGCTGCAGGGCAGCTTTGCCATGGGTGAACTGTGGAGCTCGTGGCTCAGAGGCTGTGCTTGCTGGTGGCTGCATGTGAGCTCTTTGTGCTCTGTACGTGTGAGAGAAGTTTGTGTGATGGATGTGGTGAGAAGTGACCGTGCTGGCTGCAGACTTGCTGGGTTGGCAGTACCCACTTGGGGCTAAAGCAAGCCCTCTGCTCTGGCTGGGGTGCTGATACAACTGGTTTGGATGGTTGATTGTCTTTGACCTGCCCCAGTTTGCTTTGACTTTATGGGAACTGCAAGTAGGGCCCAGCAGTGGTTGCCTTGTGGAAGACTTTGTAGCAGTCCAGGGAAAACAGCTTTTTAATCCCTCAGTACCAGCATGTAATTCTGCCTTTGCCTGGTGTACTTGTAATGTAATTTGGCCTTTGCGTGTAGCAGTTAATTCCTCTGGTTGGCTTTGTTTAAAGTCTTCTGTTGTTTTAATGTGATCCTGCTTTTAGCAAATAATGTTAACAGTAATTTTCCTTGCATCCCTAATTCACTTCAGTCTGTGTAACAATTTCTTAGTGTTGCAGTTAAATTTTCAATAGTTACTTGATTTTCTATTTTGATTACATGCATAAATTTGCTTTGCTTTTCTACTTCATTAATTTTAACACTAATTGCCACTTCGGGCAAAAAAAAAAAAGGAAAAACCCAAACACTTATCGTTCATAGCATCATTATAGGACTTGCTTTTAGAATGTTTTCTTTATACTGAGAGAGACTTTGTTAAAGGATTTATTCCTGTATTTTCTGTCCAGCTGTATTTTTATTTAGAGAGAGGGGGTAGCAGGATTTCTGAGTTTGCACTGATTGTAAGAACTGCTATAAATATTTGAGGAGCGGAAGAATTTATTTATAGTGGAGTGTTTGCCTGCTAATGAAGGAAATGAAACAGGGCTGAGAGAAATGGAGTTATTTTTCTGGACCCCTCTAGTCCTAAAAATTCCACGCTAATCTGATTTGCTTCAGGAAAACTCCATTGTAAAAGAAATTAATGTTTCCTACTATTAAATAGATCTTGAATCTTTAACTTAGAAAAAAAAAAACTGTTCTGGTGATATGACTGAAGCAATGCCATGAAGTCTTTGAGATGTGTAGATGAAGCTGTGCAAGGATCCAGAGCATGGGATAACTTTGTCTTTGGGTCTGTGTATCCAAGTTTACTTCTGTGAGGGTAAAAACATATGGGCAGTTGTAAATTTTGCTGTGCTGTGTTTCCTCTACTTGTACATGACAAACATGCTTCTCATGATGTTCATGTGGGCACAGGCTGGGCCAGGACATGGCAAGGAGTGAGTGAGAGCCAGGAGAGCCATGTCAGGGTCTGGGAATATGATCACCTCAGAAAATGTGTGCTGAGAGAGAGGCACTCTCGTTTTATGCTGTTTTTGGATGTCACTGACCCTTTGGACTTCAAGAGGTTCACTGGTGTGGGAAACCCCTCCAAAATGATAAATGTTTTTTGCTGATCCACATTTACTCATTGGGTTAAGATTGGGTTGGGTTAAGATTTCAGAAATATGTTCCACTTGTAAATACATTTTTGTGGTTTCTATGGCAGTAGCAGCACAGTTCACCTTGGCATCACACACTACAGGCTTCAGCTGCTGTCAGACTGGTGGGTGTTTTTATCCCCCTTCTCACAAAAGGGGAAAGGGCTGATGCTTCCATGCATCTTCTGTCTTGGTCTGTCTGGCTTCACAGATGAGGGCCAAAAATTCTGAGTTTGAGCCATTGCAGTAACTCAGCTCGAGGTCCAAAGTATCTGATGAAAACCCGGTCCCCGTGTCTTACTTGACGTACACAAAACAAAAGTTGTCTGTGGTTAATTATGGGAATTTTGTCACAAATTAAATACCCAGAGCAGCAGACTGAGCCGTTTGCAGAACGTGGCTGACACTTGCAGCAGCTGATGTCCAGTCGTGTTCTCTTTTTAAACCCTGCTTGAAACCAGTTCCTGCGGCTCTGTTTGCCGGTGGAAGGGGCTGGAGGGGGAGCTGAGTTTCCAAGTGCTGATGTTTCTGGATGTGTCCCTTTGGAACAGGGGCACCTTACTGGACACACACGGACAAAATGGAGAAGAGGCTCCACGCCGTGCCAGCAGCCAACACCGTCAAGTTCCGCTGCCCAGCCATGGGCAACCCAACGCCGACCATGCGCTGGCTGAAAAACGGGAAGGAGTTCAAGCAGGAGCATCGCATTGGCGGGTACAAGGTAAGGGCTCACGATGGCATTTTGTAATTTCTCTTCTTGACCAAAGCTGAAAAAAACCCCAACCAAACAACCCAAAGCCAGCCCTTCACCCCCTCAAAAAAAAAAAAAAACTCCAAAAAAACAATCCAAACCAGAAATCCACCAAAAACTTGCTGAAGTCAACAGAAAATATTTTAATGGCCTTGGATCAAATGTGGAAGCAAAAAGAGGTGGTTGTTTTCTTCTGGGGGAGGGTGGGTGGTTTCTTTGGCGGTTACTGAGCACTAATTATTTATTTTCTTTTGAAATTCAAGCTTCTAGCCTAGCAGTGCAGCTAAGGATTATTTATGGAGATGTATTTGGAAAACTAAAGACTGACTTAGCAAAGCAGATTAAGACTGTTTTGCTCTATTCATTTTTGGCTGCATTGTTAAAAACATGGCCATCCACTTTGGTGAGCGTAAGGCAGTTTAATAAAGGAAGCCTGGGAAGTCAAAAGTTATTATTTTCTATAGAGTTTATGGCCTGTGAAACTGAAATGAGAAGAAGAATTTGAGGGGAAAGTAACAGCAATTACTTGGAAGGGTTTGTTTGAATTTTAAATAGCTTCAGATTAGATGTCTTATTCTGAGTTGGTGGTTACTGATTAAGAGAGAGTCTTAGGGAGGCCAGTTTGCTCTGTGTTAGTGCACAGACCTTTAACCTCGTGGTATCTGCCTAGGTCAGGTCAGAAGTCAGGATTCGGTCATCTGATCCCTCTCCTCCAAGAAACTGGGAATGCGTGACTTTGGTGGCAAATTGCTGTTCAGGCATTGCCATTTCTGGCTTCCCTTCACCTCCTGTGTGGGTCTTTTCTCAGCGGTTTCCTCACATCCCTGACACCTCAGCAGCTCCTCCCCCAGGAGGAGAGGTTTCTGAGGCAGTCCCCTTGTGTCAGGGTTGGAATCCCCATCCTGGAGCTTGTGCTGAGCTGCTCCCAGCAGTTTGCAATGGTTGTTAGACACAAATTAACTGTCTTTGGTAGACAGAGCTCAGTTCTGAGTCCTGAGGCTGCCCCCCAGTCCTGCACCACTGCCTTACCCCCGTGGGTGCAGTGTTTTTGGGGGGCTGCTTTGGTTGAGCCATTGCTTTGGGAGCTGTTGATTCAGGTCCTGCCCGGTGCAAAAAATCTGTTTTCCAGTGCAGAGGAGGACAAACCTCAGTCTCCTTTCCTCTCTAGCTGGATTTACTGTAGAAAGTGTCAATTTTTCCAACATTTGTGTTAGCAGAGAGCAGAGCCCAGAAAGTCTCCCTGCATGAGCGCTAATTATCTAAGTAGACTTTTCCATCTATGTTTGCTTACACCATAAATTTCTGTTGCTTATGAGTGTACACCTGGCAACACCTTCTGCCTTTCATAAGGCTGTGGAGTGTTAACGAATTGGCTCCCATTCAGTGATTTTTGCCCTTCTCAGTGCTTTTTTAAAAACAAAAAAAGCACCAATTAAGGAAAAAAAAACCCAACCAAACTAATCCTGTCTTGGAAAATAATAGTAACTGTTCTGGTAGTAACCAGGCTGTTATTTTGAACACTTTGCATCTGATGAAGGGGAAATGAAGATATCACTCTTGAAGACCATGAAGGAAAATGTGTGTCTAGAGGGGCAGGATGGAGATACCTGGTGTCTGCTTTGGGAGGGGGATCTTTAATGGGGTAAATCAGCTTGTGTGGGGCTCTGTGCTGGCACTGCTAGTGTTAGGGAGCTGGGTGAGATCATTTAGAGTTGTGCCCATTAACTGGCACAAATTAAACTTTTGGTCATGTGTATTAAATGTATGCAATTTCCTAGGTATGTATGTACTCTGGGAAGGAACCACAGATGCCTGTTCCTAAAGCCAGCTGGATATGTGAAGTCTGTACCTCTAATTCTAAATCATAACTTCTTCTATCTCTTTAGTCCAAAGGAAAAAAATAGGGCACACAGCTGAGGATTTCAGGCTTTCTTGTTGCTCATAAAGACATTAAATTTTAAATTGTCTTGTAGGATTTACTTACCATTGTCAAATCAACCAAATATTCTATGTTCGGTCATTTTGAATAATCATCTTTGAAGATGGAAGCTTGTTCCTAGTGAATGGGTGTTAAAGACTGAGGACTCCAGAGCTTTTTTTTTTTGAGCTGTGTCCTCATCCTGTTTGAGGGGCAGGATGAAGTCACTGTGGGCTCATGCAAAATCATACTAGAATAGAGAAAATTGTATTTTCTTGACTTCACTATGCCAATGAACTTTTAATCAAGGAGTCCTCAGGAAGGGCTGAGTCTGTCAGTGTTGGTCTGTGTTTAACCAGGTATCATAGCAGCTCATGCTAAATCTTGCACATTAGCTTGTCTTGAATCTAGGTGTTGCTCTCTGCAAGGCATTTTTGCTGGAGATATTCACAATATTTGGGATAGAATAGCTGGATCCAAACCTGGCCATATCTGACAGAAGAGACAATCATTCCTTGAAGCCTTAAGGGACAAAGGGAAGGGAAAGAAAACGTGAAGCTTCCCAGTAATCCTTCAGCTACCTCTTTCCTGCTAAGAGTGAGAAATCCCTTGGTGTATTGTTTTTATCAAAATCAGATAGTGGCTGTAGCACTTTGTCCCTCGGACTGGGGAATGTCTTGAGTCAATTTGCACTCAGGCAGGCTAGCAGGAGGGTGTATGTTCTGGCCAAGATAGCTTCCAGGGCGGAATTCCTGCACTGTGACTAATTCTGGGTGGTGAATTTCAAAATTGATCCTTTTATGATCTTTCAAGATATACCCAACCTCCTCAAAATAAAGAGAACAGGAATTATTGAATATCTAAATCCTTTTTACTCTGATTTTTTAAAGTGATGATAAGTCTTGTTTGTGCCTTTAGAGGCATTTGATATTTTCTTTGAGTTGATAATCTAAATCCTCTCTGAGACCACAGGAGCCTTTTCTTTCCTGTACACCACCCAGAAAGCAAACGCATTTCTATCAGCTGTTACTGTTTAAGCATTAACACGTGTGTGTTTGCACCTATGCATTTGGATAAGCTTCTTCACTGCAGTTGTCTTAAACACATTTAAATTCAGCCAGGTAAATACAGAGTAAGAAAATTTATCATTACAGGAACAACTGCACAAGCCTATGGCCTTTGCCAGGGGTGTTCTGTGCTTGTTCTCTTTGTCTGAGCAGTACCACTGCACTGCTGTCTGAACTGTGCTGCTTTTGTGGAGAGTCGTATTTTCATTTCTAAGCCTTCTTTCCTTTGAGATTAGTTTAAAATTGATCCATTTTTAGCTAAGTGACAACTTTTCATGACGTTATCTCCAGTGAAGACACACATTTTAACACTGAACAGAACTCTTCACTGTTCTTTATGGGGTGCTCCAAAAGCAAATAGTTTATATGAAAAATTCCTTGCCCTTTCCCAGTTCTCTGACCAATACTTCTTGGCATTTTGATTCCAGTTTGTTTCCCACCTCCAAGCTATAACTTAAGAACGCAGTTTGTATACATTTGATACTTACAATTCAGTTTAAAAATGGAATCTTTTGGAGAGATTGTTTGGAGGAATGGTTAAAACCTTGATGGAGAGGATTACCCCCCCAATAAAGCTGTCAGTAATTTGCTAGAAGTGTCCATAACTAGTCAGGAAAACACCTGGACTAAGGGATGTGGCATTTCACGTAAAAAGGCCACATTACCAAAGCCTGTGTTTCGTGTGGGTGCAGGGATGTGGCTGGACTGTTGCCTGTCTGAGAACGAAACATTGAATTTGGAAATCTTCAGTGAGAGAAGAGGCTGCTCATCCCCAGCAAAGGGGGTTTTTCCTGGACTTTGCAATGCTGCACTTGTAGCTGCAAAGCACTAAGCCAACAATCTCGTTGGATCCAGATCCTTGACATAAATCCAGTTGTCTGACAATGTGTCATAACTGCTTTGGACCTCTACAGCAGCTGTTTAGCTTAAACCAAAGTGGCTTAAGCTGTTGTTTTGTTATAAAGATATTATCTCTGCCCATGCAGTTACAAGAAGGGAAATTGCACAAATACTTTTTAATATTCCCATCCAGTATATCCACTTGTGGCTGTAAGTTAGTTATGTTTTCTTATTGAACATAAACAATTCCTTGTGTCTTCCTGTCAAATTAATTACCTGCAGCTTGTTTACAATTTTTATTTGTTTTAACTTTTGTGGAACTATGATCTGGTCTTCCTGTTTTACAGTCACATTGATTAAAAACTCTTGCTCTGATTCCGAAAAGTGTGTTTTAACTTGTAATGGCAGAAAGGTCAGGTCACTTTGACCAAGTGTCCTTCAAAATAAATCACAAAAAGAGTATTTAATACTCAAAATATGTAGATGTTGTATTTATTATTTGCTAACAGTTTATGACAGCAGTTCTTTCTGACCCAAACTTTGACTTTCAGAGTTGCTTAGCAGAACAACAAGATGTTAAAATAGCACCGATAAACTCTTTCTAGTTCTATAAACTTATCTATAAACTTTTGTGGAGAAAAATCAAGATATCATTTTGATGAAATCAACATAATTTTTTGACCATCAACACAAGGGGCTGAGGAGAGAATCCTTAACTTTGGGCTGGAGATTTTGAGGCTGTGTCACACATTTCTCTGATGTTAGCGTAGCATCTTCTCCTGCTGGAGTCTTGCCCACACTTTCTTTACTTTTCAAAGCCCACATGGCCAGTCATTAGCTAATATTATTAGTCCACAACTGAGCAACAAGAGACGTATCCAGCTATTGAGATAATTACTAACTGGGGGAATTAGGAAAGCCAGGAGCTGCCTATAGAGAGAACTTCTCTTCCAAGCTTTGAACTGAAGGCATTTTTACCTCCAGCAAGTGCTCTTGCCACTGGGATGTGGCCCTGTGCAGCTTTTCTTGCTGGATAAGGACCTACAAAATAGTCAGGCACGATGCAGGATTTCATAGCTACAGTTGTAATGATGTTTTAAAAATGTATGGTTACTGGAAGTGTCACTGAATGGTTCATAAATTTTTCTGTTGCACAGCACTGAATTACTGCTTTCCATTTGGCTGATTAAAATGACTGTAGCAGATTGTGTTTTATTCCATTTGCTGAAATATGTACTTTGCAGTTGAAGAACTGTACATTGCAGCTGCAGAGAATGTTAAGCTTTCTGAGCACTTTGTCAAAAATGTAATGCTGAAACAAGGAATTAGTCCATAGCCAGCAAAAGGTCATTTTGGGAGCCAACTTCTGATGCAGGAAATATATGTGTGTACAGGATGGCTCTGTATCCTTCCAGTACTGGGCTGGATCCTATTTTCTGTGAGACCAAAGCCAGTGCTCCTTTGGAGTTCAAATAGGAACAGAATCAATACCTTTAATAAATTCTGTCTGAGTGGGATTCTCCTTATGCTCCATTTCCATGAGGATTTTTTTCAGGCATTTTCCATGAGGCAGCATAATTCTAGGATTTATTTCTTTCTTGGGGTACCCCAGAGCAGCAGGAGCTCTGGGAGAGGAATCCCAAACATTACCCCTCAGTTTCTCTAAAATGTGAGCTGTGTCACTGAGCTTTTAGGAAGGATGAAGACCTGGATGTTTAGGGGATCATATCCATCCTGTATTGCTGATGGGCAGTTATTGCCAGGTGGCTGTTTGGAGACAGATGGGGAATACCCTGAGGGTGTGCATTCACTTTAGAGTGGATTGAAAGGTAAAGCCCAGTAAGACAATTGCTGCTAATTGGTGCCATCCTGCTCAGCCTGGGAGGACTGAGTGTGCACTGACATCTGCAGTGCTTGGAGCAGGGGCCATGTAGATTTATAGCAGAGGGTGTGAAAGCTTTCACTCTGCAGCCATGCTGTCCTGGATCAAGCATAAATAAATCATTTCAGCGTCCAGAACTGTCGAATGAGCGCAGAAGAGGCTTCCAACTGTGGATTACACAAGGATAACTATTCAGGGAACAGTTCTTTTGGAAGGGGAGAGGGTAAAACTCTGCTTGAGAAGATCCCAACCTGTCTGGTTCCATCCCCCAGGTCCGTAACCAGCACTGGAGCCTCATCATGGAGAGCGTGGTGCCGTCGGACAAGGGGAACTACACGTGCATAGTGGAGAACCAGTACGGGTCCATCAACCACACCTACCACCTCGACGTGGTTGGTAAGTGAAGCTCTCATGGGCAGGACACTGTTTTTCACTAATGGCTTTCTCTATTAAAGCATTTGGAACTGAGCTGCTACATTCCACGTTTATTTTGGGGATGATTTCACAGTACTCTAAAGATAAGATTTCACTGCACAGCCAATTGCTTCATAACTTTATATATTCATCTGTCTCACTCGTGCCTGTAGGATTAATCTACCCCTGCCTTGGCAAAAAGTGTAATATCCATGTGCAATATCCACCCACAAGTTTGCCATGACGACCAAATAATACATGCTGATGCAACTTTAATCATTAGTATTACAATTTAATTATTACTTGTACAATTGTACTAACATAGACTTTAGTAACTGCAGTTATGAAAACTGTCAAGCAATCCTTTAGAGTCCTGTTATTATAGCTGAAATGATTTTTTTTTTTTTTAATGGAATAGATATTGACTTTGCAGCTAGAGCAGATCTGGAGCTTCAGGAAAGGCAGTTTGCTTTCACAGCAGTCTAATACAGTTCTGAGTGGAGCCTGTTGGGTGGGCTCTGAGCAGTCCCCAAAGCACAGATAATAAAAATTCAGAAGAAGTATTTTACCTGAGGACAAATTCTAAACAGCTGTGTGGATTTTTAAGTAGTAGCAAAGCTGTGATTACGCAGGACTATTAAACACAGGCTTAATAATATTACCTTATTAATACCTAAATCCTGTTGACATTAATAAGGCTTACAGATATTTAGTTAAGTGGTTAGCTAAATTGGAGCTTGAAATCTCAGGAATAATATCTGTTCACCTCTAGTCTTTCTGATTAGCCTGGATGGGTGTGAGCAATTTTATTGACTCTGGAGGCATTGCTGTCCAAAATAACCAGTGTGGCTTTTCTTATAGGACCTTTAGGGATCTGAGCCATGGTTTCTGAAGTGTGTCTTGAATGGGCTTTGCTCTCTCCAGCTTTGTGAGGTGATCTGAACATTACAGCCTCTGTGAATAGAACTTTTGATCAATCACTATTGAAAGCAAAAATTAATTCTAATTATTGTATGCTATTTTTGGCTGGTGACAGACAGCCCAACTCCATAGATTCTTTGTACATTATCTTACTGTAAGTATTATATCTTACTGTAAGGGTTTATAGGGCTTAAATGGTGACAAAATGGTAATTTCCCTAGTTCTTGATTGCTTTTACATGAGTGAAAATATATCCCTTGCATTGTTTTGGATGGTCTTTAAAAGTAGTGTCTTGTTTTGTCTGAGACCACCTAAATCTGCAGAAATACCCAAATCCAAGAGAAAACAAAGTGCCATCTTCTTGGGTGGCACGAAAGGAAAACATTCCCTGTGAAAATGCCAAGGAGAGCTAGCCTTTGTGGAGCAGAGGAGAAAGATCACTTTGGGGTGAGGATGCCATCAGAGCAAAGCCCCAGCACCAGCCCTCGTCCTTTTAAGTCTTCAGAGCCCATGAACCACCCAGCTCACCCGTACTCGAATTTGGGCAGTCAACACTGAAAGCAGTGAGGATTTTCATGGCCTTGGCAATATTTTGTCACAGAGTGAGCTCTGGGTATGGTTGAGGTGAGCTGGCAAAGCCATTTTTGTTTGAACACTTGTTTAAACAAAATTTATGGAGGGTGCAGCAGCAACGGCTGCCGGGGATGGGTGTCAGTTGTTGTAGTGAGCTGTGTTCTGCATGGTGTGGTCCTCTGCTGGCCACCTCACCCAGGGCTCAGGCTGCCTGCAGGGGCTTGCCAGGCTCTAGAAACCTTTCCTTGCTGAAATGAAACTGGTTAAAAATTCCCCTTCTCTACCCCCTCTTCGTTTTCCTGTCCCAGCCTGGCGTGTTTCATGTTGACCATAAATTTCTTCACCCATTTTTTTTTCCTAGCAAATGTGTTCATGGATGATGCAGTCACTTGAGCAAATATTTGTTAGAAGCCCTCTCACCTCCTGTCCTGCTTTGAGCTTTTTGAATGTCTTGCATTGAGGAATATTTTGCAGAAGTTTATTTTTCCTGGCAGTAAATTATAGTGACCTGCATGAATGAATGGAATGGTAGTAAGGATTATGTAATTTATTTAAATGTCTAGTCCTTTCCTATAGAGAGGCAGGAAAGTAAATAATGAGGTTTTCAAAAGTGATGAGACGTTTGGGGTGCTGGGTACCCAGCTGATGGCACTCAGAGGACCCTGCTTGTGTCCTGTAAGAAATGAAACCAGAAGTCCAAAAATTACTTTTTCAAGTCAGAACCTGTGTTTTGGACTCCTGAATACTTAGTAATTTCACCACTCCTTTTTTAAAATTTCATTTGATGTGTTCAAGGGTATAGTTGTGAGTCTGTTTGAAAACCTGTGCATGGGAATGTGCACCTTGGATTGAGTTTAGTGTGAATCTCTCAAGAGATTGGGATTTTAACCTAAAGGGAGGTTGATGTTGGAGTTCTTAGCCATTCCTGTGTGGCTGGAGGCTTGCAGTAATTGTGGAGCATAAAATTGCTGAAGCAGTAAATTAAGGTTGGCCAGAAGGGGAAACTCTGACAGTTTTTCTAGTTGAGACAGTTCTACAGAGTTAACTTTATGCCCTTTTTTCTGTTTTCATATGAATTTTCAGTTCCCTTTTTCTGTTTTCTTATGAATTTTCAGTTCCCACAGGATTGTGGAGAGTTATGAATGTTTGTTTAGAGGCAATTGCCTACGTAAATCGCATCTTACGAACTTCAGATCGTAATTTTAGGTCAAGTTCTGTGTAGAAAACTGTCAGTTGAAAGCCTCTGAAATTACTTTTCCTATATGGTTTAACTGGTTCCAGAGCTGATTAAGTGTAAGTAATAGCAAATGGTATTAAACATGGTAACATATTACACTAACATGAGCATCTGACTATATGGTGTAATGTAGAGAACCCTCTGATTATGTCACAGAGTTGGGAGGTATCCCAGCAAAAATCGTGCCAAGTAGTGACACAATGCTAGTTAGGAATATGCCAATAACTTTCCAAACCTTGAACTCTTTTGACAATTAAAAGCCTGGAGCCAGCAGGGCTGAGGAGTTTTCAGTCAGAATGTAGGTGTGAAGTATTCTCATTTTTACCTTGTAATTACTTGCAAGGACTCTTAAGCGTCAGCTCAGATGGTCTTGTTCAAATTTACAGACCTGGCAAAACCCTTGCACTGATTTTTTTTTTTCACAGTGTGAGTAGAAAATACAGAAGAAAAAAAAAAGCAGCAAGTCATTGGCAGCCTCTCTGTTGCACAGGATTCTTGTGCACAGTGACTGTGTTAGCAGGGAATGGCCCGTTCAAGTTGGCCAGGATGTTCTGTGCTGGACAAAGTTATTCTTTGAATGTTTGGGATACCCCAGTCAATGGCCTTTTCCTTCCTTCTCCATTTCCAAGTGGGGATTGAAGCAGGGCTTTGCTCAGGGACTCAGATGTGTCTGCAGTAGTGGCAAATGGTGGTATTACGAAACTCCACCAGGATGCTGTGAAAGGGAGATGAGTCAATTTTAGCTTTTTATTAGAGTAGTACACAGAGGCTTCAATTAATATTGGATACTTATTGTCCAGGGCAACATGCCAGCACATAGGAATTGCTTACAACAGAAATACAGCAAGGCCAGGAGAGGGAAATGTCACTGTCCATTTTAGAGATGAAAACCTGAGCTGTGGAGTGATGAAATTTCTTGCCCTGGGTCACACAGGAAGCTGGTGACAGAGCCAAGAAGCAAAGCTGGTCTTTGAATCCTAATCCAGTACCTTAATTAAAAGAACGTTCTTTCCCTTGTATAGCTTAGCCCATTAGCTGGTTTTTAACATGCAGCTGAAGTGCCTTTTCTCCTCCTTTGTATTTAACAGTAGGTAGAAACTTGGGTTTTTATGGCAAGCTTACTAATAGACTAACTCCACTCTCTGTACACATATATAAAGTCGTGCAGTCTTGAGGGAGAAGGAATGAAAACGATGTGGTTTTCACTCATGAGTTGTATTGTAGTGAATCCGGGTTGTAGGAAGCAACGTGGGAATGCAGCCACTGAGACTTGTATATAATTAGATCACTCTTGGATGGCAATTATTGCTGGAGTACAATTTCAGCAGCAGCAGTTCTGTTTGAGCATGGAGGAGCTAATTGAATTTGGGTTTTAACGGCAAAAGAAAAAAAGGTTACTCTTTGAGCAGTCCTGCTCTAGGTAGCCATTTCTGCCCTATTTAATGTTGTCATCCGGGGAGACAAAAGATGGTTTGGTTTCAGGTGAAGTTTGCCACGTTATCTCATTTACTGGGATTTATGAGCAGCTGCTATAGCACAACACCTCTACAAAGAATATATGATGACCCTGCTCTTTGCTATAAAAATGAATATATTTTCACAAATGTATTTTTTTCAAAAGAAGCCCTTTTTCAGCCAGGTTAGCAATACTTTAAACAGTTCCTAATTTGCCTAATAGCCATGCCTTTGGCTCTCTTTGCTGAGGAATGAGCTCCAGGGGTGGCAGAGCACCACGCAGCTGTCCCTTAACAGTAATTCATATTTTCATATAAAACCAGTGTGAGAGTAACTTCTCACCCAGAAAGTATTTTAAATGACTCTCAGTTTAAAGCTTGTGCCTCAGAAATCTTATGTATGAGTGATTTTACTGATGGTTGTGCAGAAAAACACTTTTATTCTGAACTCTTGGTGGTTTTAGAGGATATATTTTAGGATATTATAAGATATCCTATTTGCTATAGGGTAAATTTTGTTCTTGTTTTTTTATGGCTCGCTGTTAAAAATCTTAATAAAATCGAATAGACATTTTGCTGTTGGTACTTCACTGTTTATGTTTCCCTTCGTTTAGACAGAAGGAAAAACTTCTGCTTTTGCTTCTAGTTGAGTTTTATTTTTGGACTTTCATGTGCTCTTCCAGTCTCTAGCTGCGAACATGGCATGAGCATATATTTTTTTTTAAGACATGTTTCCATTTTGTCATTCCCAAATTTATGAAAACATATGGATTGTTGTTTGCCTTTTGCTGAGGCTTGTTGAAGTAAAGTTCAGAATTAGTTTGACTCAAGTACAGTTCTCCCCTTAATTTCCAAAGAATTGTTTTTAGGATTCGGGTTACATACGAAAAAAGGAACTGACACCAACTCAATAACATGCCTTGGGTGTTGCATCATTAATGTCTGGCAGGAGTTAAGGGCAGGTATTACAACCAAGCCTAAACTTGCGTTTCTGGCAGATGTTCTTGTAGTTGTTGACTGGCTCTTTACAAGGACAAGCTTTGGCTTGATGTCTTCACCCCGGCGCTCGCGGCGTGGGGCAAGACGAGGCAGGGACAGAAAGCACGAAGGAATCCAGGCTGATGCCTGCCCTCAGGTATCTGGTTAGGCTGAGAGGGAAGATGCTTTTATTTAATGTGCTGATAAGCCCAGAATGTGGACTTTACACCTGGCACCAGGCTTTTGGCAAGGTGTGTGCATCTCAGGAGGAATTACGCAAATTGTTTAGCGCTGGGGGCTGTGTAGTTTGCTCCTGAAAACAAAGCCCACACTGTGATGGTTCAGCTCAGGCAAAATGAAAGCTTATGGGCTCCCCCCTCCACTTCCTTAATAAGGTAAAAATATTCCAACCCTGTAGTTTTATGGCATTAAAGCTTCTGATTTCATTGGAGTAGTCTGGCTAAATTACATTTTATGGACAAATACTGGTGTCATTACTTCATCTGCTGGGTGAACAGTGAATTTGTCATGTTTGGAATGCTTCCTGCAGAGTCTGCTGGGGAGGACTGGTCTCCCTGTCCCACTTTCTGTCTTATTACAGCCCCAAGGCAGTTATTTCTCTTTCTTTTGATGAGTGATGAACAGGATATTGTTTCAGCTCTGTTATTATAATTTTTAATCATGCCTTCTAATTTGTGTTGTATCCTACTTGTGGAAGTGCAAGTAGGAATTTGCAGGAGTTGTCTGAAGATGCAAACACAGGACCGTTGCCTTATTAATGTGCAATTGGCACGTGTCAAAAGCCGTATCTGTGCCTGATAAGAGGGGCTTTCTGACCTGATCCAGGCTTTTTTCACAGCTTTATTAGTGAAAAAATGGAAGTGTAATTGGCAGTAAATTGGTAAAGCTATGTCTTAAAAATAGAGAAAAAAAACCCAAGCTAAAAAAATGATTATAAATATAGAAAAGTTGTAAATTAACTGTGATACAGGTTGGATGATGACATATTGAAGACAAACACAAGGTTTACAATCCAGGAGAAAAACAAAATTAAGGGCTGCTACCAAGGTCAGAAAGGTGAGAGGGCAAGGAATCCGGCAGTAGAAAAGCACGGACAAATCAGTAAAATGTAAAATTCTGTGTCTAATAAAGAAAAAGGCCTCACTTAGAACCTTGGTGTTGGTCTCCACTCCTCTCTCTGCTGTGCAGACCACTGTGTGACCTGACATCCAGAGGTGACTGTGATTTACAGCTTTTGAGGGTTTGAAGCCATTATGTCATCTTTGGATTGCTACCGTTCCTGTGGTGCAGCTTCCACAGCTGTTGTTCCATTTAAACATAAAAAAGCACGTTAAAAATCAGAGTTTGGTAAACACGGTTGAATATGGAACTGCTCTGTAAATTTAAGATACTGAGTTTATTTTTTCAGATTGCTCTTTGAAAGGTAGCATGAATATGTTGAAATTGTTGACTTTTCATGAAAATAAAACACTGGTGCTGTCAGAACTTTAGCAAAGGGAAGAACCCAACATGACAGTGTGTTAGTTGGAATAAAGTAATTTATAATTTTTACAAGATGCTTATAAAAGTCTAAAATTGCATATACTTTTAGGGGGTTTTTAATCACCATCACGAATAAGGTGATCATAGCATCAGTTGTTTTGTGTATTCTGCATTTATAAGTGAGTCTCCATGCATTCCTTAGTGTTTATACCTGCAGCACTGTTTCTGCTGTTCAGTTGGATTGTGTGCATTACCAAGCAACATAATTTCATTGCAGCAGTTGCTTTCCTTTGATATTTGTGCACCTAGGGTGTTTGTGAGCATACCTGTGTCTATATTTGAGTGAATATTCCAGCAAATGGGTTTTACTGCCCCAACTGCTCTTCAGTGACATTTTCTCAGAAAGCAGTTCTGGCACCTGCTGCTCAGCCAGAGGCTGTTGGTGGTGCTCCTGTCTCTGCTTCCTAGGAAGCTGTCCATTTTTGCTGAAAGGCAGGAAAATGGGGGTGCAGGAATGGTGTGGATTATCCCCAACAGGCAGCCAAGCCCCACACAACTCTTGCTTACTCCTCACCATGGGATGGGGAAGAGAGTCAGAAGGGCAGAACTGAGGACTCATGGGTTGAGATAAGAACAGCTTAATAATTTAAACATAATGGTAATAATGAAAAAGAAAATAAGGAAAAGAGAGAAATAAAACTTGAGAAAGCCAAGTGATGCAAATGAAAAACAGTTGCTCACCACTGACTGACCCGTGCTCAGCCAGTTCCTGAGTGGCTCCTGGGCAGCTTTCCCCACAATTTATGCACTGAGTATTTGGTGTGGAATATCTCTTTGGTCAGCTGGGGTCAGCTGTCCTGGCTGTGTCCCCCCCAGTTATCCCCCCTGGCAGGGCAGCACGAGGAGGTGACAGGTCCTTGACTGAGTGTGAGAGCTGCTCAGCAACCACCAAACCATCAGTGTGTTCTCAACATTATCTTCATCTTTAATCCAGACAGGGCACTGTACCAGTGCTAGGAAGAAAATTACCTACCCCAGCCAGAACCAGGACAAGAGCTGTGGAAAGTTAATAAATCAACTTTGTAGTTCTGGAGCAGCAAGTTTGTGTCCAAGCGTGGCCAGCCTATGAATGCTGCTGCATCTTGTGAAATTTACTTGGATTTACCCAAATTACTGGAAATAAAGTGACAAATATGTATAGTCAGGGTCTTCCCATGAGCAGTCTTCAGCATCTGGCCCAGCTTTCAGAACAGTGGATTGTGTGGTGCTGATGGAGGGATGTCTCCAAGCTCCACCACCAGGGAAGGGAAGCCCAAAGGGTTCAGTGAGGGCTGACACAGACATGTAATGAGGCTGAGCCAGGACTGTCCAACACTGAAATTCTGGGTGCTGGAGCTTCTTTTCTGCCCTGAGACCTGCACAGTTGGTAGGGTCAGTCAACTGCTGGTTGGCTCTGTCTGGCAGGGAGCTGGGGAAGGGTGAATTCCACAGTGCTTCCAATAATTTCACACCTGCATTGCTCAATAGAGCAAGTGTGCTGTGTAAGAAAAGGGGGGAGAAGTGTAGAAATGTAAGGAGTGCTTTTAAAGCTTTGCATAATCTTTTCCATTTTACTTTAAAGGCAGAGCTGTTTTCAGGCAAGGAAGTTTGGCAGATGAGAAATCTGTAGCTGGGTCACAATACCAGCAGAAATAATAACTCCCCCTGTGTGCTTTATGGCATCACTGGGTGCACTGGTGAGCTAAAGCCACTGCAGCTGGGAGAGGACATCATCCCTGTGGGAGGGATGCAGTTTGCCAGGCATGCAGTAAACCTTTGGCAGAGCCTGCTGGAGAGCCCATTCCAGTGATGCTGGACCCAGCATTGTCTCTGGTTATTATACAGCAGCTGAGTGCTGGGAGCTGTGCACAGTACAAAGGATGATATCTCTGGGTGTAAAAATTGATGCAGTCTCTGGGAACAGCCAGAACAATAAAATTTTACCACTTGTCTGTGAGAAGTCACAAGCTGTTTTTCATATTCTCTTGTAGCCTTTTTCTTTTAGGGTACCCTGAAAAGAATATCAATGAAAATTGTAGCCTCTCATTGTTCTGTTTGCCATAATTTTTTCACACTAAAATAAGGCCTCTCCACCCTTTGTTCAGACATGTATGAAGCTTTTGCTTATGCATGCACTGTGTGAGGGACACTGCAAGGGAGCTCCAAGATTAGTGTTGTACAACTCTTGCTGCTACAACTTTTTCTGCTCCTTGGGGCTGATGATGCCCACACTGTCAGCCTGACAATAGGGCTTTGCTTTTAAGGACAAACTGGTCTTAAAACCCTGTTGATAATTTCATGTTTTAAAACAAGAGCATTCATGTTTCCTGCCATAGCCTCAGGCTTGCTGGATGTCCCTGTCTCTTTCAACCCTCAGATATATGTGTGGTTTGAAAGGACAGCTTCTAACTAGTTCTGATTCTGATTTTTTTTTTTTTGTACTGTTTGCATTGACATCAGTGGGTTTTGTATCAAGCCAAATAGGTCAGTCTTGCTTTCTGTCTCTTCCCCATCTTGCAGCCCTGTGAGGAAGAGGTGTAAAGGTGTGCAGAGGTGGATTTTTTAGCTAAAATGCAGATAGGACACAGAGCTGAAGCTTTGCTGTAGAGCTTTCCAAGGAGACAGATGGGATAACATCAGTGGGAGCTTTGCTTGCTTGGGAAACAGTGCCATTACTTAAAATTAGAGGTGAAGGTGGTGAAGCCAAGGACAAAGAGTTTGAACACACCTGCTTAACTTCTGTAAAGATTTTTAAAAGGCTCTGCCTTTTACTTGGCTGGCCTTGGTGAGTAGAAGAGCTTGAGTGTCTCAGGGAGGTTGGATGGAGTGGCAGAGGCTTTGCTATGGGTTCTACTTTGAAATATGTGACAGAACTTTAATCTTTAGCATTATAATTCTTTAATAATGTTCAGATGTTTAACTTCTCATGGAAGTATTCAGTGACAGCAGGGATATGTGGAGTCTGGTTCCCTGCTGTCTCGCTCTGTGCTGACTGCTGGTACTGCCCAAAAACCAGAGCAGAGCTGGGTGGTGGGGCCCAGAGTGAGGCACAAAGCAGCAAGAAGTGCCCCAAATTTGCATAAGAGGCTTCTAAATTAAATGACAAAGATAATGGTGATGGAGGTTGGCCCCAGGTCCCTGTGCCAGGTTCACTGCACCTCCAGCTGCAGTGATGCCCCTTTGAGCTTTGGCCACCAACATGATTTCTTCAAGTAGTGTTGGGCCAGTAGGAAGAGCTGCTGCACATGGAGACTCCTGCTGTACTGGAACATGGAGTAGCATGAGCCATTTGTTGGCTAATACCTACTGGTTAAAAGATGCCAAAATTTGTTAGGTGTGATATCATCGGTACTGTAGTGCTGGTCTGATCCATGAGCTGTTCTGCAAGTCTGCCTGAGAGGCTCCTGTTCTTTATCAAGTGTTCTTGCCAGGGATGGTCTTTATCTCTTACTGTTTTATGACAGTGATGTTAATCCTTCCAGCCTTCAAGCACCTTGTGATTTTGCAGAGTTTAGGAAGAGAGCATCATCCCTAACTTGCTGTGGGCTCTACCTTGGCGTGTGTAAATTACCCAGGAAGTGATGATTGGAGGGGTTTGTCTGTGTGTCTGTTTAAATGGAACATGACAGTTGAGCAGCACTTCTGAACTGGCTGTAAACAGCACACAGTGCCTCATCTTGTGCAGAGAGAAACCCAAAGTGACGTGCAGCTGGTGGAGCCTGCTCAGCTCCTGGCCCATGGATGTCTGGTGCGTGACATTAATTAGCAGAGGTGTTCTGCCTGAACCTGCTTGGTTCTTTCTGATCTTCTGAAAGAGCAGCCAGCACTCAGCCTTCCTCCACCACACCATGGAGCAAACAGTGGAGTTAGGAGTGTTCTGCTTCCAGGATTTCAGAGAGCACAGGTTCCCCTAAGCAATGGATTTGTGCTGGGGAGAGGAAGCAGAGGTTTGGCTTGGCCCATGTGCAGGGAGCTACCTTGAAGGAGGAAATTCCTGTGGGGGCTGGCATCTCTTTGGTTGGACCCCTCCTACACCTTTCCAGCTCAGGGTGTGGAGTGCAAGTCTGGTTCCAAACAGGGTCCAGTGTATGAACTTGGAAAATGCTGGATTTATGGAGAAACCCAAGTTGCAATTCCTCATTCTGGAGTTGCTCCTGGAACTCACTTCAGAAAGGCTCTCTGATTCAGAGAACAATGATTAATCCAGCCTGAGTGCTTGTGAATGGATTTGCAGTTAGTGTAGGTGGGATCTTTCATGAAGGACGGCAATCCTTGTTTTCCTCCTTTCAAACTGGTTCCTTTGCATTCAGCTAGCACAGGATAGAAACCTGAAAGTCATGGTTCACTGAACAGCAGGGTTTAATAATCTTATCATCTTTCTATTAGTGGTTGATATTTAGCACAAATAGATGCTGATCAGGTACTGATATCCTGTGGCTGGCCCCTTGGCTTTAGGAAATGCTCCAATCCTGTAGCAGGTACCCACATCACCAAAACCAGCATCAGAGCTAGCAGTAACAGTACCTACATGTACAGGGATGTCAAAAAAGGAGCACAGAGACAGAGTGGCTTGCACAGATGGAGTGAGCTGTTCCCTCAGACTGAGACTGAAATGGTCACTAGGGCCACTTCTGAGAGCAAATCATGGTTCAGCTTTGAGGTGTTGCAGGGTGCACTGTGTGATGCTGCAGCTACACCTGAGAGGTTTCACCTTCCTGCCTTCAGTGGCTAAGTCACCTGGAAAGTTACCATAGAACTGCCCTTCCTGATGGAGCAGTTTTGGTAATCCCACGGGTATGGTTGGATGAGGGCACCAGGAGAGAGCTCTGAGTGTCCCAGAGATGGGTGGCACTGCTGGAGAGGGCTCTGAGTGTCCCAGAGATGGGTGACACTGCTGGAGAGGGCTCTGGATGTCCCAGAGATGGGTGGCACTGCTGGAGAGGGCTCTGAGTGTCCCAGAGATGGATGACACTGCTGGAGAGGGCTCTGAGTGTCCCAGAGATGGATGACACTGCTGGAGAGGGCTCTGAGTGTCCCAGAGATGGGTGGCACTGCTGGAGAGGGCTCTGGGTGTTGCAGAGATGGGTGGCACTGCTGGAGAGGGCTCTGGGTGTCCCAGAGAAGGGTGGCACTGCTGGAGAGGGCTCTGGGTGTCCCAGAGAAGGGTGGCACTGCTGGAGAGGGCTCTGGGTGTCCCAGAGAAGGGTGGCCCTTCAGTGGAAATGGTAGGAAAGTGCTGCTCATTGGTGAAGATGAAACACAGGGGAGGAATGTTTCAGTCCAAGTCTGCAATGAAAAGGCTGTGGTTAATTTTTTTAAGGCTTGCAACTCAATCTTGGAAGTTTACAGTGTGAAGCCAAAGCCAGCGCAAGAAGCTGTGATTACAGTCTGGCTAAAATGCTGGAGGATGCTTTTGAGACCCATAATTTACAGCATAATTAGCATCTTCCAAAGCAACAGATGTTGCAGCATCTGAGGAAAGGTGGCTGGGAGTGAACAGTGTTTTCTCCAAACAGGGTCCAGGCTGCTGCTGAATATTTCCCAAGCTTGGAGTCAGGCAAAATAGGCAACTAGAGCTGAAGGTGCTGTGCTGACCAGGGCAAGAAGAGGGTATGGCAGGTCTGTGTTTTCAGTGACAGCTGCAACTGCTTCATTTCTCATTTAGTGCTGACTGAATGCACAGAACCTCTACCAGGGGCTATTGATCCAGAACTGGTGCTCAGAGGCATCATTTGAGGGATCCCTCTGTAGTTGCTCAGTGGTAGCTATCAAGATGAGTTCCTTAGAAGTCAGTAACATTTCAAAACTGTGATTGAAGGCTCTGATAAATGTGTCTAGCTAAAAATTAGGTAATTTTTTTCTCCCTCACTTCCCCCCTTAATTGAGGATCTCTCCATTGTCCCCAGAACTCATGCTTGGTCTTGCATTTGCTATTAAGCTTTTATTTGTCTAGCCCACACTTGAATCCCACATTTGCAAGGAGAGGAAACAAGCACATTCAAAAGCAGAAAATAAGAGTAGTTTTCATTTTCTTTTTTTCAATGAATCGGATGCCTTATGCAAAGCCCATTGAATTCCCTGTGAGTTTTCCCCCTGACTTCAATGGGCTTTGGTTCTGGCTTTTAGCTCCCCTGAAAGGTCCTGAACTATCTGTGCTGGGGTGACAAGGAGGCTTGGAGAGACAATTCCCAGAGCTCTTCTCAGCCCCTGGCACAGCCAGGTTGCTAAGGAGACTTGGCCTGGCCGAGGTCCTGGAGCTCCCCCCTTCCGGGGTTATTGTCTGCTGTCCCTGCCAAGGCTCTCTGGTGGCAGCAGTGCCACTCTCTCAGCCACAATCCCTCTCCACTGGCCTCTGGCAGCAGCAATTCCTGCCCTGCATCTCCCCTCTGCCGCCTGCTTGGCGAGCAGCCTCCCTTCCCATGGCTGCTCCATCCTGCTCCAGGGCTGCAGTGCTGGGCTTGTGTCTGCTGGTCTGCCTTGGCTCTGAGGGTTGGGGTTTGGCCCCTGTCACCACCTCCACACCCCAGCATCTTCATCTCCTGCAGTTGTATCACTATCCTTTCTCTCCTCTCTCCTTTCCCCGGCCAGTGGAAAAAAAAAAAGGAAATAAAGCCAAGATGGGGAAGAGATGAGTCCCTTTTGTAGGAATCCTCTGTTCAGGGGCTTAAATTCCATAAGGAGCCAGTTCTCAGGATTCCTTGTGAAGTGTGTAGGCTCCAACAGCCATTTCCAGTAGCAGGACAGGCTCCCACTATCTCTAGGGGTTCTGCAGTGCTGGGAACTTCCTGGGGAGCTCCTTCCATTGTGCCAGGTTTTTTTTTGGTTTTTTTTGGAACCTGGAATTTTTCAGCTTTCCTGGATTCTTTGTAGTTTTATCTCTTGGAGGGAGGTATTTTGAAGTTTTAACATTAACAGGCTAAATGACAACTTCCTCTAAGCCTTTTGGGCAAGGTCTCTTTGTCAGTCATCCCTTCAGATAGCAACTCTGTTTGTCTACAGGTAAGTGAGCAGAAATGCTCAAGCCCTGGGCACTTTTATGGTGGTGTAAAATTTAGGTGCTTGTGGCCTTGAATCTGATATTCCTCATGTGAGCAATCATTTTGACTCTGTGTTTTGTAGATAACTAATTCCTCACATGGGGATGATGTTGGTTTTGTATCCAAACTGCAAGCTGGTATCTTGACTCTTATGGTGGGATCCAGCATGATGCATGTTGGGAGGGATTTTCTGTATTATAGCATATGTTTTTGACTTGATTTTATAACAAATTGTGTCATCAGTGAGATTGTAACACTGAAATGTCAGTGTTCAGGCAGCATATATTTGTCTCTCAAGGTGTTTCTTCAGTATTAATGAACAAAAGGAATAGTTAGAAGAAGGAATAGAAATCAGACTCCAGAGCTATGAGATTTGTTGCCAGCTTGTTTTGTATGAAAATGTTGTTTAAAAAACTAGAGATGTATATGCTCACAACATTTTAGTGATGATCCTGATTATAATTATTAGGTAATGATAATATCACTTTCAGCAGCCTCAAAGATTTTAAGAGCAACTTTGACTTCTTTGCTGGTGTTCAGTAAAAAGGAACATGCTGTTTCCATCTAATATTAGTGCAGCTAGTTGTTTGAGTGATGATATCTGCTTACAAATGTACAGCTTGTATTTTAAATGCTGAATAGTGATGTGAGATTTATGAATATGGCTTTGACAGTACCTGTGCTTAACAGAGTCCTTAGATGTGTGTGGGTTTGCAGAGAAGGAGGATAACTTCAGGATGTTTTTGGATAACGTCCTGAAGTGAGTATTTCCAGGAAAAGGTGCTGTACAAAATTAAGCTTGGTCTTTAGCAATTAGTGGAAGTTTCTTTGTAGTTATTTTCCCCAGTCCTGAGTGTATTTTGTGGGCTCTGTGGACCCAGGTTTGCCATGGAGCCCTGCTGGATTTGCATGGTGATGGTTTTGTTCTGCTGTGCTCTTTGCCTGTGTGGGCACAGGACTACTCCCCTCTGCTGAAGTGGAGGAATCAGTGAACACTGATTCACGTGTGGGAGGGCAACAAAAGTTTATTTTTAACACATTTGCCTTTAGAGAAGAAATTTCACAAATGGCCATACATATACACTCATCCATATGCACACACTTTAATTTTTTTAAATTAAATTGGGGGCCAAGAGTGTGGGAACTCTGCTTTTACTCCTTTGCTTTGCCTCCTCTTTTTTTGGTAGAGGAAGTGCTTGACAGTCATCAATAAAAGATTAAATCATTGATGGCTATCAGGATAAACTAAACACATCTCGTGTGTGGATGCTGGCATAGTAGGAACTTTTCCAAGATGTTTCAGGCCTCATTCTCTGGTTTGTTAAAGGGCAGAGAATAAGGTCACAAAGGAAATCAAACCCTGATGTGGAGAAATGAAACATGAGGCCTACTGACTTCTAAAAAACATTTTAAATAACATTCTCTAAGGTTTCATTTTATACTGAAGGCAGCTGTAATAAGTTTTGGAAGATGGTGTAAGGTTTCTATTAAAGAGAGATTTTTGCTTGCTGGTTTTGTACCCAAATGAAGGAATGAGGGAGATGGAATTAAAGCTTATTTAGTATAAGGTGAGAAACTAAAAGTTCTCTCCAGAACTGTAAAATAATAATTTATACGTTCTACTGCAATTTACAGATTAAAAAATATGAAACTGTTCCTAGATCTTCGAAAATGACACACATAGCCATGGAATAATTTAGTAACTGCAATGCAAATGCACTTTTGCCACAAGTAAAATAAGACTGCTGCTTTGTAGTGTGCTGCCAGCACAGCCTCAGTGAATAAATTCCCAGTAGATGTTTGCTGCATGCCAAATATATTGGACTGTATAAAAGATCCCATTGTTCAATGGCATCATTATTTGCTATTATACTCACAATGTTTGCTTGTGAAACAATTTATTGGAGACAAGTATGTTTAAGAAGGAACGCTTGTTTGAAATTCAGCTGATTTGGCTTGTAATGTCAGAACTTTTACAGTATATAGCCTCTAAAAATAAATATTTAGGTCTGCTCTTTTTTACTTATCTTTGAAAGAATTCCTGGAGCAGGGGAGAACGGGGAGCTGAGGCAGGGGATGGCCAGTGAGCATTTCACTTCTGATTCATGGCATTGTTTAGGTTGGAAAAGCCCTCTGAAATCACTGAGTCCAACCATTAACCCAGCACTGCCGAGGCCACCACTAAACCACGTCCCCAGGTGTCACATCTGACTTTTAGATGCCCTCCCTGGGCAGCCTGTTCCAAAGCTGGGCAACCCTTTTAGTGAGGGAGTTTTCCCTGATATCCAATCCAAACCTCCCCTGGCACAACCTGAGGCCATTTCCTCTTGTCCTGTCACTTGTCACCTGTCACCTGTGAGAAGAGCCTGACTCCCACCTGGCTGAAACCTCCTGTCAGGGAGTTGTAGAGACTGAGAAGATCCCTCCTGAACCTCCTTTTCTCCAGGCTAAAGAACCCCAATTCCCACAGCTGCTCCCCACGAGAGGTTGACTGAAAATGTGCGAGAAATGCTTATGTATGGGCATAGATTAGAAGCTGAATTGGCTCACATTAAACACACTTCAGTTTTCCAGAGAATTCTGTATTTGCCTGTGTCTTGGTGAGAAAAAGAATGAAGCTCTGTTTCTGCTGCTGTGTCTGGGTGAAGCAGAGAGCAGTGGTGTGGTGGTGGTGGCACTGATTAGACCATTTTAGGAAGCTGAGCTGCCTCATTTGTGCATCCTGCATGCTGAGGCTTCTGCTACTGTTTTGAAAAATTCCTTTTGGTTTATTTTAACACATTTTAAATCAATAATTATTCAAAATTAATAATATTTCTTCTTTATGTGTGTCAATAATGTTTCTTTTTAATCAAATAATCAATTAATCAAAATTAATCAACAATATTTCTTAATGTGTGGAGGTCTAGTCGAGTCAAGACATTCTAGAACTCAGAGGTACAGTAGCTTAAAAAAACCCAAAAGGAGATATTTTACCTAATTAGGGCTGAGTTAAACCATAGAAAATGAGCAAAGTGCTTAAGCAAGGTTTCCCCCCCCTCCCCCCAAAATGGCTATTCTTTAAATTACAAGTGTAACGCTCAAGCCATCTCCTTTGAGCTGCAGGTTTTGTTACACGCTTTGGCTGTGGTGTTATTTCGGAGGAGTCAGCCAACAGCCTTACAGGGCTTTTTGGCTGGGGTTCACTTACAGTTTTCTTGGCAGCCCTGCTTATTTATGCATCTTTATTTCTCTCTCTCTCCCTCTCTCTCCCTGTCTCCCCGCCGTTCCCCGCTGGCGCAGAGCGCTCCCCGCACCGGCCCATCCTGCAGGCGGGGCTCCCCGCCAACGCCTCCGCCGTGGTCGGGGGGGACGTGGAGTTTGTCTGCAAGGTCTACAGCGATGCCCAGCCCCACATCCAGTGGATAAAGCACGTGGAGAGGAACGGCAGTAAATACGGGCCAGATGGGCTGCCTTATCTCCAGGTTTTAAAGGTGAGGCTTCGCAGATGCCGGCAGTGGTGATGCCTTCTTTAGAGCATGGTGTAAACCCAAGGATTTCGAGTTCTGAGCTTCTTTTGAAGGTGGAGATGTTTGTGTTAACAGTGAAATGATGAGTTAGATAAACATTTGCTTGTCTGCATGCTAACTGTGCAGCTTATAGACACTGTTTTGCTCCTTTTTACTTCCATGAAAAGTCCTTTATATCTGAATGCTTCAGGCATGACTTGTTCAGAAACAAATGAAAATCCTTCTAAAAAACATCATTGACATGTTTGTATGGGTAGAAAGCATCGAAAACATACCTAGGACAATCTACTCCATTTCTTTCATGTTTCTTCAGCCTCTTGATTCCAAAGAAACATGTCAGCTGCTGCCAAAAGCTTGCTGGAGGACTGGGCTGTCTGGATGCTGAGCCTGCAGAGATGTCTGGTTTGGAGCAGTGTATTGGTACTGTCATTCCTGCCAGTTTGGAGCAAGCCTGACCAGGGAAACTGAAGCTTCCCAAGCTGGGTGGCATTGCCAAAACTCTGTCAGGCAGGACAGCCAGCTCTGTACCTGCTTGTCCCATGCAGTACCTGCCCAGGTGGATTCCTTTTCCCCCCATGCTGCTGTTTTCTGACTCCTTGTGTGATACTGCGGATGTAAGAAAACCGAACAACAACCAAAAGGAAAAGAGCCCAAAACCAACAAATCCCAACCCCAAACCCTTCAATGTTTAGAGGCTGATGTGGAGTATTCTGGTGACGTGTTGGTGGTGGGACCATAGACAGATTGGTGTCCATTCTGGGCAGCAGTGACGTTGTTCTCCTGTGTTATTGGTCTGTTCTAGCACTCGGGGATAAATAGTTCCAATGCTGAAGTGCTGACACTGTACAATGTGACAGAGGCGGACGCTGGAGAATATATTTGTAAGGTCTCCAATTATATAGGGGAGGCCAACCAGTCTGCCTGGCTCTCTGTTCTGCCAAGTGTACAAGGTAACAATGTTTTTTAAAGCAAGCTGGAAAAAATGGTGCTTTGGGAGACTGCAGGCAGCTTGTAGGATACTCTCTGGCCTTGGTGGTATATGTGTAATCCTCCTTTGGTGATGCAGCTGGTGTTACACCAGCAGCCATGGAAAAATTCCCACAATATTCTCTGTACCAGAAGCACTGCTTTGGTTTCTGTTTGCTGATCTTTATTCTCTCTTTGGTGTCTTTGTGTCTGCGTGTGTGTTGAACAGTTTTGTTGCTAATTCTGCACACTCTGCAGTTCACACAGAGGGTACTCCTTGAATAATGTAATTACAGCCTAGCAGTGTGTATTTATATTTACACACAGGTGTGTATATATATGACCTGTTCACATAAAAACCCCCTGGAGCACAAGTCAGGTCAGTTTAGTCACTGTGACTGTGCAGGTGGGAGGGTTTTTCCAGGTCTTACTCACCCATTACTAACTGGGTTTTACTCAGCAGTAACAATAAAGACAGGCAACCGTGTGACTGCAGCCCACAACTGAATTTACCGCAAAATTGTCCAATAAAAAGGTATTTATTCCCTGATTGTGTATTTCAAAGTAACATTTTTTGAATAGAACAGAGATCAAAAGTAGCAGACATTACTTTCTCTAAACCTCCGTCACTGAGATCTTGATGCTGATGCCCTGATGTGCCCATCTTGGGGCAGCTGGGAAGTTCCAGGCCTAAGATTTACTCCATTTGTGTCAGTTTGGATAATCACTGATACTTGGATTGGTGCACAATGTCAAGCAACAAGTCTGGTAGATGACCAGTAAAAACCACAAAACGTGCAGAGTTTTTTCCCCCCTCAATCTTTAAGATGTAGAAGAATATGTTTTATTTTCATCTCCTGGTTCTCAAACCTTTGAAGTATTTTTTTTCCTGCCTGTGAGAACCACAACTGAACAAGATCTCTGATTTTTGAGCAAGGATTGGGATACTTTCTACTGTGCTTCTAGGCAAACCATCAAATATTTCCAGATTTGAGATTTAAACGAGATTTGGCAACTCTTTACAATGTACAGTAGTAGCTACTACTCAAAAGTGCAGTGCAGTGAGTGATGCAAGGATCATACAATCTGAGACAGCTACAAAATTGTCTTTTGGAGCAGAATTCACCCCTTTTTCATCATTTTTGAGTATGCTTTTATGGTAAATTCTTTCCTCTGAAACAGGCCTCTACACGTGAAGGATCCCACATTCTGTCCTACTTTGTTTTGTCTTTGTTTTCCTTTCAACTTTCTCTTGTCATAAAAGAAGGGAAAAAAAAAAGATTTGTGGGTGAATTTTTCCATGTCTTTTGATTGCATGCATGTTTAGGTGGTGAGTTTAGGTCTGGTGAAGGGTGTTGATTACTTTCTGAGGTGAGCTGGGACCTGTTGGTGAACGCCTTTTGGATGAGGGATTGTGGATGGGGAAGGAGCTTTGCATCTCTCCACCTCTGCCTTTACCAAGTGCAAAGCCCTGTGGCTCCATCTCCCTATCCACAAAAATTCTCTCAGTGTCTAGCTTTTTCTCTTGCTTCCCTCTTGTTTTTTTTTAGGCTGCCGGTGTTAACACCACGGACAAAGAAATTGAGGTTCTCTATATACGGAATGTAACTTTTGAGGATGCTGGGGAGTATACATGCTTGGCGGGTAATTCTATTGGGATATCCTTTCACACTGCATGGTTGACAGTTCTGCCAGGTATACACTGCTCTCTTTCTGTGGTTTTTCCTCTTTTTTTTCCCCCCTCCCCTTGTTGATTGCTGCAGAATTAGCACGGCTTCTGTCTCAAAATAAAGGACTTTTACAATGATTTTGGTTTTTTTAAGTGCAGTTGTCTCAAGCCAGTGAGTTGTTCTGTCATGTGTTTGCAACTCCAAAAATCAAACAGCGACAACAACAAAAAAGGATGTGGAGTGTGTGGCTATTGCACTTAATTGAAATGTTTTTACATCATCAGAAATGCTAAGGAGCTGCGTTTCCTTAGCACTTCAATGAGACAACTGAAAATCAGCCTGTAAATCATTGTAAACTTTGTCAAGAGGATGAAATTCAGTTCATTATGAAGTTTGGAACTAATTTGGCCATAGTTATGTACTGGCTCATTAAAATGCCTGAGCTGTTCAGTGTACTTCAATTCACTTTTACCTATCATGCAAATCTCTAATGGAAATTCCAATTTCAATGCCAGAGGATCATGTACAGAAGCAGTGCCTTCCATATCTTGGGAATTGGCTCCGTGCATCTTCAAACATTGCATGCTCTGAGGAAACAAGTAGTCATTTGCTTTTACTGCAAAGCATGTCTTGCTGTTCTGGGGTTGATGATGTTTCTATCCTTAAAAGAAACAAACATCAATGTGCTTTATTGCCTGAAAATTATTATCAGCTGTTAGAAGATGTAACCGTAGTTGGTTTTGACATTAGTCAAATTTTCTCATTTATAACTGTTGGCAGCTGCCTCAGGAGTTCCTTTGGAAAAAAACATGAACCACCTGAGGTTTGCTGGGTCATCTTGTGCTTAGCATTTATTAATTGTTAATCTTAAGTAAGAGGTACAAAACCTGCATGTGCGTATTGCTGAGGCTCACAGTGTGGGAGTTAAAGGTTCCCACTGTCTGCAGATAATTTCTTACCTTTTATTGAAATATGTTGAACAAGGCAGCTTTATTCCATCTCACTCTGAACTGAACCCTGAGCCTGTGAGGTGTCACCAAGCAGGCAGAGCAGTGCTTGTGTAGAGCTTGCTTCTGCTGCCAGTGTTTGCATTTTGCAAGTGCTTGAACAGCATTTTTTCTTTTTTTAACCAATTTTCTCGAACAAAATATTTTTCTAAGCCTGGAAAAGCACAAGAAAATTTCAGCTTGAAACGTGCGTTGCTTGCGGAGTGACCGCTGATGGCTGTGGAATGCTGTTTATCCGGGGGTTGAATCCCAGATAAGGGATTAGGGACACTGTTTGCACATATAACTGTCTTGAAGATAGCTTCAAAATGGTTTCAATCAGAGTAACAGCTCTGGAGAACCACTCCCCCCAAATCTAATCTCATAGGCCAGTAACCACTGATGAGGTTACTTGAAAGACCGCAGTCCTCGCAGAAGAGGGCTCGTTAATTAACGTGTTGCTGCCAATTCGTTTTTCACTTCAATTCTGCTTTTTAATCCAGCACTGGGCTCCTTAAAGGACCTCAGGGGAGTTGGGCACCCAGCATGAAACACAGCTGGTTGAGCAACTGGACAGCCAGCTCCTTGAAACCCTTTTGAAACCCCTAAGCTGAGCTTATAGATCATGGGGGACTGATTTATCCTCCCTTCCCTCTGTAAGGGAGAGATCCTACTGCAAATTTTGAATATTTTGAGATCCTACTGCAAATTTCGAATAAACAGGCAGACTCAAGCTGGCTCAAACCCAAACATTAATTTTCAAATTTAGGCATTTTTCATTCAGGCTAGTTAATTCACAGTTTTATCTTTGGATATGCTTTTGTGTGATTCACACAAATTGCAGTGCTTTTGCATTTTGACTCAATTAACAAAATGAACCTGAGCCTAGTTTGGACAGTTTTTTCTTCCATCTAAAATTATCCTTAATCATGCAGTATTTCAATGTATATGTACTTACCTACCTAGGCAGACACATGTATGTGTTTGTGTATGCATACACAGACGCACAAGCTCACACTCAGTGCAAACTGAAAAATCAAAGGAGTAATCTGGAAAAAATAATTACTTTCAGATTGCAAGATGGCCTAAACATCCAGTGCTCTGAATATCACACAAGAATTGGTTATATTTTATATTTTACCATTACTTGCTCCAAGTGCTGTGCCGAACGCTGCCTTTTTGCTAACCCTGTGGCCTGATTGTTCCCTCCTAAAACCTTCCCATCCAGCTCCTGAGAAAGAAAAGGAATACCCAGCCTCTCCAGACTACCTGGAAATAGCAATTTACTGCATAGGGGTGTTCCTGATAGCCTGCATGGTGCTGACAGTGATCCTGTGCCGCATGAAGAACACCACCAAGAAGCCGGATTTCAGCAGCCAGCCCGCTGTCCACAAGCTGACCAAGCGAATCCCCCTGCGCAGACAGGTAACAGAAAGTAGATAAAGAGTTTCAAAAAACTTTTTTTACCCCAACAACCAAGCCAGCACATCTTCCTGATGAGGAAAGGGAAATGAGTAAATTATAGCAGATTGCGGGTGCGATAGACAGAAGGTCTTAGCACAGCGATGGGTGTCTCAAGGAAATCAGGGTAGGGCTGTTAAGGGAGGGGAGAAATGCAAAAAATGAACTATGTTCTGTATTAGCAGTCTGGAGATGGGAAAAAAGAAAGTATTTCAAGTATTTTGGGGCCTGATCCCACGGTTTGTTGGAGTCAATGGAAAAAATGTTGCTGCCTTAATGGGCTTTGGAACAGAATCCTATTTAATTGTATATTTATGATGTTTCTAAGGTGATTATTATTGCGGTAACTAGGTACCAGATACAGAAAGGTATTTTTCAGGAAGACTTTTGAAGACTAAAGGGAGGGAGTTTCATAGCCAGGCATCCAGAAAACACCCCAAAATAGAAAAAAGACTGTAATAAAGTAAAAATAGGGGAGATACTATATCAGATCTTGGACAGCTTGATTAAGATAATGATGCTTTTGAGCAAGAAACAAAAGCAAGTGCCAGATTTAAAATGCATACAACAGCATCACATGTAATACATTTTACAATTTTTTGTGGCTGGCAATGAGCAATTCTGGAGAGGATGATGCCACGAGCAACAAACCAGTTGAACAAGTAACAGGACTTTGGCTTCATCACAGGCCACCACTTGCCAAAACAGCCTCCATTCCCACACACTGTCCTCTCCTGAAGGATTTGTGGTGTTTTTAGAAGCTGGAGTTTAATAGGTTTTGATTTTCTTGCAATAGGTCATGAGGCCAGACCTCTGCACCCCCAGGTTTCAGCCCTGCAGGATGGGGGATGTTGGAATCTGAGGCTGGGGTTCACCTCAGCAGCCAAAAAAAACTCTCTCTAGGGGTGTTAGATCCAGGCTCTGCCCAAGGAATTGGGATGTGAGGGTTCACTTTGTGTCCATCTGCACCATGAGTAAGTGGTGCAGGACTTCTGCAGATTTGTTTTTACAGCCTGTCCAGAATATTGTCACTGTCAGAGTAATAGATATACCTTAAAAAGGGTTCTTCAGCATGGGTAAGTGTTTGAAATGAGGTGCATGGGTACACAGAGTGGGAGATCCTGAACAGCATTACATTTTTCTGGACCCTTGTTTCATGGTGTCTGAATTTCCTTGGTTAAAAATACCAGGGAGTGGAATGCTTTAGCTACCTTCCTCTGAATTCAGTATTTTACAGAATCTTGAGGTGGGGCACCTGAGCTTTTTTCAATCTGAAAGATATTTGGTTTGTCTTATGAGCAAAAAATGTTAATTCTTACTTTTTTCTGACTTTGCCACTTTAGGATTTTTTTTGGGATTTTTTTTATTTTGTTTTTGTTTGGGTTTTTTTGTGACTTTGATTGTACTCATTTGCTTGAGTATCACTGGGACAAAGAGGGACTTTTCACTCTGAGTTTGTCAGAAAGAGTGATGAGAAGCCCTCAGCTCAATATTCACACATCTCTCTGGCTAGAAATCTGTGTGGCTTTCTGGACAAAGGAGACCTTTCAGATGTTGTGTGCTTAGCCAGAGAGAGAGAAATACATATCAACTGCTTAGATAGGAGACATTTCTTAGATTTCTGCCTGAATATAAAAGCCTAATGACTCAGAGACAAGTTGGTGGTATAAAAAATACCTAGGGTTTGGTGTGAGCTCAGTTGTGTCAGCTGGAAATGGTTCCTCAGGGATCTGAGTGTTATTTCACTTCATGTGACAGCAGTGCCAACCACTGCCCTCAGTTTAGCTATTTATCCTTAAATGATGCAATATGGACCTTCTCCAAAGCTATTGTTTTCACAGGGGAAAGAAACTGTCTTACAACATGTTTGTCACGTTGGAGTTTATCAATTTATTTCAGTATTTTTACATTTTTTTAGCTGAAATGGCGTTCTGCTTTTAAAGCTGGGAATAGTTTTTTTAAAAAAAAGATTTCTATTTCAAAAAGCGCAAATGCTACTTCAACCCCTAAGCAAAAACCCACTACTCCCAATTGTTCCTAGTACTGTTTTGTTAGCAGCAGTTGCTCATTGAAGATCTCTCTGCTTTTGTGTCTGCATGGAAGAAAATGTAACTACTGTAAGCATTGTCTGAAATCTGTATTTCTGGTTTGATGATTTCACTGGTCAGTTTGCAAAGGCAGGATGAGACAAGCAGTCCCTAAAGATTTGCTTGTGAATATTCCTTCATTTCTCCTTGGTGCTGAGGCTGCAGCAGCTCTTCAGTTTCTGCATCTTTTAAATCTGGTTTTGGATTTCAGGGCTGTTGTCACAAGTGAAGAATTGAAAAATAATCCAGATGTTTTATTTAAAGGGTGTGTGTTTCTGGATCATTCAGCCCTGTTTTATTGTGCCACCAAGCTCACTTTGTTGCAGTTTATTTGTATTTCAGAGGATTGTATTTAAACTTGGTGGGGTTTTGCCGCTAAACCTTTATTTATCTGTGGATCACGGAAGGTTTCCCTTTGTGCTGTGTGTGGGAGGGATGAGGTGGGAGGATGGGAGGGAATGAGATGCTCGTGGCAGGTAGGCTGTGAGAATGGGGCTGGATCCAGGGCTGGGTGATGGGATTTGTTGGAATTCCAGAGAAATGAGGCCACAGATTGGGAAATTCTTGATATTGTTTTCAAAGCTCTTCTGCTGCTGGGTCAGGGTCCCTGAGGATCTGGGCTGGAAAATAATCCTGGTTCACAGAGAGACATTTGCACAGCTCTGATGCCATCTTGTCTAAGCAGGAGAAGAGTCTTGCTGAGTAACATATGGTTTGGTTTGGATCCTCCTGCACTGTTTAGCCTGAGCTACCACAGGATTTTATCATTCCCCACATGCAGGCATTTTTTCCCTGCCAAAATGCAGTTCTGTTCGCATTCGTAGGAAGGGTCAGGATGAAGTCTGGAATTATCAGCTCCCATCCCCTACAATCCTCATCCTCACCAGGATCTGGTACTCTGTTTTCAGGTTTTTCCAGGGAAATCCAGCAGGCAGCTCCTCTTTTCATCAAAGCAGCTCAAGTGTTACCCATGGTCTGTGTGGAGGTACCAGCTTGAGAGGCAGGGGATGAAGAATTTGTGGGATTGAGCCTCACAAGTTGATTTACAGGACAGGCTTTAAGTGAGAGGGCCAACCAAAAGAATACAGAGTAGCCCTCAATAGGATGTACATCTATTTTGTAGAACCTTTATTTTAACAGATTAATTGTAATTGAAGCAGACAAAAAGACAATCCCATCTCTTGTGACTTGCTCAAAGTCAAGTACAAATGTTTGTCATCATTAAAGGTTTTTGTTAGGGCTGTCACAGTCAATCTGTCAAATTTGGAGCCCCTCAACATGCACGTGTCTTAAACAAGAAGCAGTGATCTTTTTTATGCTTTGTATTTAAAATACACTCCCATTAATTTATGTGTATTGTTGTTGTTGTGGAGTCTAATCCTTCATAGAGATATAATGGGTGTATTTGTGATGAACAAAGACTGATCAGTTTAAAGCAAGGCTTGAGCTCACCCAGCAGAATAGTTCAAAATGGTAGTTCAATAATTCAAAATGATGGTGGCAGCTGGAATGTGAAAAAAAAGAAGTGACCAGGAGAAAGGAAAATAATGTAGTATTTCATGTAATATTGAGCAGTAAAATCATAATTTTTTTAGAGGAATAGACTATGAAGTACAAAGATTAATACACAACTGTCAGTAAGATATTATTGAATGGAATTTACCTTAAGTATTTATTTTATTTTTTTCTTTATGCTTGGATTTTTCTTTATGGAAAGCACTGTCTTGTCTAGTGGTACTTATTGGATATTATTTTGTGTATAAGTGTTTCCAAATGAGTGCTTTTCATGGAGAGGTGGTGCATGTGTTTTAAATGTCAGTACTTAACATTAGGATTACTCAATTTTGTGTAGTGCATTTAACCTTGTATTTTCCTGCATCTGGTCACTCAGATGGGCTGTTCCTACCAACCAGCAGCTAACAGCATTATTTACTAATTATAATATACAAATATGCATATGATTTCAAATTAACTTTTACTGCAGAGCCTTCAAAAAGGCTGACAGTTATAGGAAATCACTGCATGCCTGCTAAAATGTCCCAGCATGAGTGCCAGAACTGACAGATCTAGGCTCCAGGACATGGTATGAATTATCAGTGGAGGAAAACACCCTTCATAATCAATTACAGACAATTACACACTGCTCTGCAGCTGATTTTGCCACATGGCACTTAAAGATTCCAGCGAAGATTTGTTTGTTTTAAATGCTCTGCTGCTTAGAAATGCTTGTAGAGCATTAACTGAGAGCTGATTAACCACAGTGTGTTGGTCAGGGGAAGAATTTGTAGTTAAAATGGGGATATAATCATGCATTGATGGGTGAGGTTTGGGTGCAATGGGCTTTTCTCCTTCTCCAGTGCAGATTTGGAGCTAAAGGTCTGTCTGAGGCTAGTGCTGTTCTCACTCCTGGCTTGCTAAAAGCACAAAGGAAGCACACAAGGAATATTTTCTGGTGCCTTCCTGTTGAGGTTAACATCTACCATAATGGTTCTTTCAGTGCTCTGCTCAACTCAAGCTGACTTTCACCTTTCTTTCTTTGATTAAAAAATGAAATACCTCCCTAGAGCAGTGTCATCACCTAAAACAGGGTGTCAGCATACTGAGTGGGCCCCCACGATGTTTAATCCACCTGTGTCAGGTGAACCTGCATGGTGAAGGGTTGGAGAGCAGAGCTGCACAAGGCAAGCTGGAAAAAAGGAAAAAAAAGCATATAGAAAGCTGCCACTTAAATGTAGATTAAAGCTGACCATGTCTACTGACCTTGGAATAGGTAGGATTTTCCTCAGTCTTTTATAGTATGCTCTAAGGCAGTGAAAATAAAATGCTCATGGGAGGAGATCAAAGGTTAATTCTTTCTTATTGCAGGAAAGGTGAGAGGCCATTTCAAACCAGAAAATCTCCCCCAACCACAGGCCAGGCTGGGTTGGCTTCATCTTTTCTGGAGCAGATTTTTATAGCCCTTGAGCTGCTGTAACTCCTTGTACTTCTTCAGTTAATCAGTCAGGAGAATATTCCCTGGGAGTGCAGTCCATTTGTCTTCTCCCAGACACGGAGTAGTTCCTCTGGATTTCTCATCATTCATGTCCATGTTAATGCATTTTGGTTGCCTCCAGTACCTCTGGCCCATCACACAGTTCTGCTGTGAACTAAACACGTGGAGTAGTGTTAAAAGGGAAACTGGCAGAGCCTTTAATCTGCTTTTTTCTATACATTATTGCTACTTAAGCTCTGTGTTTAAAGTGCATCACTGGAGTATTTCAGTTTATTGCGAGTTTGTATTTATAGGCTTTATCCAGGCTAAGGCTGCTGAATGGTGAGTGTGAAAACTAGTGAAGAGATGAAACTCTGGAAGAGATCCAGACAGTGTCTAGTTCAATGATAGTATTCATGAAAAAAACAAAACCAAAAACCAAAACCCTAGAACCCAGAATTCTGGACCATTTCTGATACCTAAGGTATCTAAATTTTGTAGCTTCACTTCTGTCCCTTGAAAACAATGGCAAAGACAGGTGCAGAAGAAAAGGGAATGTGAATTAATAAAGAATATAAGAATCAAGACCTGAATAAAGATCTTGGTAGAATGACTGGAGAATAGTAAGTAGATTTTGGAAATATGGAGGAAGTGGTCATAGAGTATTGATAGGTTTGTGGTGAGAGATGAAAAAATGGAAGCCAGAAATAACAGAAAAGTGGAATTCAGGAAAGCGGGGTTGAGGACAGAGGAGTTGCCACATCTGCACATTTCTTGGTGCTGAGCTGGTTCATTTCATAAAGCATCATTTTCAAACTGTAGTGAAATAATGAAAATGAGAAGGAAAGAAAGAAAGAAAAAAGAAACAGATCAGATTCCAGTCCTGGTTCTCCTGATGACTGGTCCAGCAGGTGAGTCCCCCTCTGCAGGCTGGGCATGGCAGCCTCTCTCTCAGGACTCCATTCAGTATTCACTCACTGATTTATTTACAGCTCCATAGTCTGCCTTAATAGTACTTTTCTGTTTGTATCCCAAGTGGTCACTGGATTTATTTTCCTAGAGGAATGTGCCAGGTACTTATATTTGCTGAAAGTAAATATTAACTTTCATGATGATGGGATGAATGAGGCAGAAGCTGTCCACCTTTCTTTTTTGAATGGTGGCCTTGTGTTTGTGCAGTTTCACTCTCTCTTTCCATGGCCACATCTTGTGTGCAGAAGCTGTTTCTGATATCAGGAAAGGTCTGTCAGCTGCAAATCTGGTTACCAAGATTAATTTTCTTATATCAACCATTAACATTTTCTTCCTTGTGAAACCTCTTTCCACTCTTAACCTCTGGTTTTAGAAAGATTTCTTCTTAAATCTAATTTTGTGGAACAAAACTGCAACCTGGTGACATTTACATAAGCAAACCTGGTGGCAAAGTTGATCCTCATCCAGGTGATGAGGGTATGGGTACTCTGGTGCTCCAGGCTTCCAGCTGGGTCCAAGAGAAGAACCTCCAGCTGCCTGGTGTGAGGATGGGTGCCAGTGATGGCTTTGTGACTTCCTTCATCCCAGCCCGGCTGCCAGATTTGGGCTTGGCCAAGATGCGATCGCGGTGTGAAGAGGGAAGGAGGATTCACACTGGGGAGGGGAAGATTGGCAATACAAGCATTTCTATTTTCTGTTAGTATTCACTTGAAGTTCTGAGGTCAGCAAATGTCAGGCTGCTGCTTGCAGGCTTGAGGAAAGAGCCCTACAGAAGATTCACACCAAAACAAATTACATGGATGGAGCAGCAGTCTCTTTTTTCAAAACACTTATCAATAAGTACCTTTGCTACTCTAAGGAAGATATTGGAGCTGATGAGAAATCACACTCCAGAGTTTCAAAACTGAGTTATTTTTAGGACCTCTTCCCCACATTTCCTGTAGAGTCTTTAGCTGAGAATGTAGTTAATTGAAAACTGAAGTGTTGTGATAGCTTTTTGATGCTTTCAGTATTGAGTACTTGGAAAATAGAAAGTAATAGAATCATATAGGCTGGAAAAGACCTTTAAGATCATTGAGTCCAAATGTAAGCCCTGCCAAGACCACCACTAAACCATGTCCCACGTGCCACATCTACACATATTTTAAATCCCTCTGAGGCTGGTGACTCCACTACTGCCCTGGGCAGCCTGACAGTCCATCCATTGAAGGAGCTGTTCTTAACATCCAATCCAAACCTCCTCTGGAGGCCATTTACTCTTGTGTTACTGCTTTTCCTTGGGAGAAGAGATGGACCCCACCTGGGTGTGCTGATTTGGGAAAAGACCTGGTGATATGGACAACTAGGAGTGGAAAGAGAGAACTTATTGGTCACCTGCTCATAGTATAAGCTGCTCATTTGGATATCTGAGGGTAGTGATGTAAATACTGCCAGTTTATTAAAAAAATCTTAGTATGATAAACCAAAATACCTTCTGAGGGAATAAATTTAAAACTTACGTGGTTTATGATTTATGAGACAGACTGACAGCCTTGGCAGCCATTAGAGCCAGTATTGTGCTTAAAGGGGAGGCCAAATGTGAGAACAGAGCACTAGAATCAAGACTCCAGATTCAGCCACTTCCTAACACCATGGTTCTGAGCTGGCTTAGTATCAGGTGCTAGTGGTTTTCAGATTTTGGGCCAGGATTACATCTCCTTTGTTCTTTTTCTCGTTGCATCTTGCATTGCAACCACAGGTGTCGGCCGACTCGAGCTCCTCCATGAACTCCAACACGCCTCTGGTGAGGATCACCACCCGCCTCTCCTCCACTGCTGATGCCCCCATGCTGGCAGGAGTCTCGGAGTACGAGCTGCCAGAAGACCCCAAGTGGGAGTTCCCAAGAGATAAGTACGTGGCTTGCTTCCTCTGACACCACTTCTGCATGTCTGAGGAACCTTGAACAGCATGGCAGGAGGAAGCATCTCTCCTCATGTCTCCCAGGGTTTCTCTGGTTTAAAGAAAAATCCCAGTTACCTGAAGATGCTCTGAAGATCAAGATTCAGTCCAGTTGTCTGAAATCAGTTTGGTTAAATAGAAATGAAACTTCTTCTGCCTGCAGCCCCAATTATATTTTCAGATTTCTTGCAGGTTTTGAGATTCTCTGCTGATGTAGCTCTTCTGGTAGGAAATAAGTTAGGAAAATTTGGTGTGATCTAGAGTGGGAAAAATATCCACATGCAAGCACTGTTGAAAGGCAGTGGTGATTTCCCCAAGCAATACCTCTGAACATTAAACCATGTTTCTTAGTTGACTACTTAATTAGCTAATATTTAAAAAACCAGGTAATATAATATGTAGGAGATAGAGAAAGTCTAAATTATCCTATTGGACAATCTTTTTTTTCTGTCGTGTCTCTGGGTAGGATTTGGTGTTGAGTTGTATTGACATGTATTAATGGAGATGATTATTTTTAACTTAGGGGAACATTTTGCACATTGGGTGCATGTATGTGCAATTTCTATGGCTTGAAAGTGTTGGTTTTCAAGCAGAGCATACTAAAATTTGATATATTCAAATTCACATGGCTACATAATATTTTCTTCAAAGTCTGTTGACTAACATGCAAAATGAGCTTTGGGATAATCTAATTAAAACTGTAATCGTATTGCTTAATATAGAAAAAGACATGCAAAAGAGAGATAATGTTGACAAAGATAGAACCATGATTATTTATCAGAATTAGTGCTAGCTTTAAGAAGTCTTTAGGTGGCTTTGAGAAAATAACACCTTTTATCATGGACAGTTGTCTTTGGAAGTTCAGGGTTGTAACTTTTGAATAGACGAATTGTAATTTTGAGCTTTCTGATATCTGTTCTGGAAATTATTTGATTGGTTTAGCTGAAAACGAGAGTAAAAGGCTGTAATTGCCACCTGCAGCATTCTGGTCAACAGTGGGGGCCTGTGTATGTGCTCCTGTCAGTCCATGCCCTGGGGGGATCCACTAAATGCGGAAAATTTTAGAGTTGCTAAACATTTAAACCCAGTCAGTGTTCAGCACAAATGTAGGTGGAGCAGATTTGCAATGAAAGGAGGCTATTTAGAGGCAGTTTATTAGGCTGGGGGGCAGCAGGCACACAATGAGGGGTTTGTAACTTTGGTCCTAGCAGGGCAATAGCACATAAATTAACCAGTTTCCAATGCAAATGTTTGTTCTCTGCCAAGACCCTAAATTCAGTTTTAGCTCTGGAGAAAAAGGCAGGGTGACCTCAGCATAGCATATGCTGCCCTCCAGTCTTTGCAGCTTTTTGAAACTTGCATTTGCTTTAGAAACCAATCCAAAACAGCTCAAGGAATTCTCACCAAACCAGAGCCCACATGTGACAAAGTGAGCTGGCTGCCCTCAGGAGGAGCCACCTCACTTCTGTCCTGTGCCCAAGCAGATAAGCAGGGTTTCTAATCACTTAGCTCTGGTCTAACATTTCTGCTGATGGTACAACAGCCTCTCCCTGTGTCTTCCTCATGGTGGAAGACAGGTGTCCATGCTTTTAAGAATGAATCCCTACATCTGTGGTATCTGTGAAATCCTCCTGTTGAGCACAGAAAGTCAGGTCCTTAAGAATTTGTTTACAAAAATGCTTGAATCTGGCCCTTATGTTGGATAACATTATCAGCATCACTCTCACTGAGTATCCACCCTGATTCCTGCCACAGCAGTGCTGCTGGATGTCACAAGGTATTCTCTGCAAGTAGAGGAGCCTGGCTCTAGCCCTTAAACAGTTAGGCTGGAATCAAAAAGATTTTGCCCAGAGACTTTCAAATTTCTTTTTTATTTAATCTCTTTCTCCTCATGAAGCTGAGATCGACATTTCTTTGTCTGTCTGTTGGATCTGAGCAGGTTTTGCAACCAGGAATGTGCTCCACAAAATGCATTCTGCAGAGCCCACTTAGTGACTGCTCCCCTTAGGAGGGTTTGATGTTGGTGCTGTGTTTACAACCGAGTTTATTTTTCCCAGTCTCTGCCTCCCCTCTCTGAGCAGAGCCTGGGCTCTGCAGGCAGGAGGCACCTTCTGGTCCCCTCAGCCAAGACTTTTGCGGCTGCAAAGAGTCTGCAGCCATGAAAGAGCCACTGTGCTGGACCCTCTGTGGCTGAAACTTGACTCCCACCTCCTTGCAGTCAGTGTGGACACAAAGATGACCAGCCGTGTCACAGTCACAGGAGACGCTGGCCGGTTGCTGGCTGCTCCCCAATTCCAGCCACTCTGGATGCTCTTTCAAAGCTCTGCCCCTCCACACAAGCCATCAAGTGCAGCCTTGAGGACAGCTGAAAAGCTGGGTTTAGTGACTCGTGCCTTTCTGAGATGCTCACTCCATCACCCCTAAGAAAACACACCCCGGCGCGCGCGGAAACCGACGCGCACCCAGGCCCTTATTGGTTCCATATGATAAACGCCTCACGCTGCAGCAAGTTGTTGAAAGGTTTTTAGTTGAAAGGTTTTTATATTTAGCCCTGGAATTTCACTGGCTGCACCCCTCCAGCAGATGCTGTGTGTTAATCTGCTGTTTGCACCTCCAGGCTGACGCTGGGCAAACCCTTGGGAGAAGGTTGCTTTGGGCAAGTGGTCATGGCCGAAGCGGTGGGGATTGACAAAGACAGGCCAAAAGAAGCAGTGACCGTGGCAGTGAAGATGTTGAAAGGTAAGAAAATTGGGTGATTAGGGATCAGAACGGGCAGTGTGGCAGCTCTCAGACGGAGAATTTTCTTTTGTGGCATCTGAACTCTGTCATTGTTGCGGGGTGGGTCAAAGAGCACATAGCTGACCTCAGCCTTCAGCAGTTTGGGGTGTAAATCTGCACCCTTGACAGCCTGTTTATCTTGAGCAGTGAGTATTTGGGAGCCAGGAGATGTATTAGCATCGTGTGGGTCTCTCTGCTTTCAGTTTATTTCATGTCAGAGGCTATCCTTGTGTAGATCTGAGCCCATTCAATCCAGGTGGTTGGCACCAATTTATTTTGAATTTAATTGGAAGGTTAGTTTTCAGGAAAGGCAATGTTATTGGAAGTTTGATAGCTAAGGACAGCTTTTTTATGTCTGGTCTTGCTGTGCTTTTTTATGTCTGATCTTGCTGTGCTGCCTCTTTACATAATAACACCGAAGAGTTGGTCAGTCCACCAAAGAGGCTGAGACTATATTTCTGGCAGGCCATAATATATGATGTCCAGTGTAAACTGGAAGAGAAATCCCATATTTTGCATTTTGAGCCACACATATTTTACACCCACTGATGAGCCTTACTGAAGCTCAGGCTGGCACACTAAAATATATGAACTGAACCTGTGTCTTCTACAGATGATGCCACAGAAAAAGACCTGTCTGACCTGGTGTCAGAGATGGAGATGATGAAGATGATTGGGAAGCATAAAAATATCATCAATCTTCTTGGAGCCTGTACCCAGGACGGTGAGTAGAGAAAAGAAAGTAAATCAGAATTTTCCAACAGGTTTGTGAAAGTCTCATTAATCATAATTTTTCAAGAGGTTTTAAGGAAACAGTCATGCCGTGATAGGATTTTTAGGTATTTCTTTAGCTTAACAGCAATATTTTAACTTCTGTTTCTCATTATAGTTGCAGCCTTAATATGAGAAAGGGTCCTGTATCATATGAAAACTCTCTAATCCCTCGCTGCAAGGAACAAATGACCTTTTGCAGGGCCTTTACTCATGTCTGCTGTTCTGAATTGTCAGCCCTGCTTTAGGAGAACTTGCACCCCACAAATTTGAAATGAGTACTTTCACTCCTGGAAAAGCTAATTATGCTGCGTAAAGCGATCAGAATGGCACAACACTCTGGAAATTAAAAAAAAATTCAAGAAGCACTTTCCCTTTGTTGGAGATCTCAGGCTATTTTTTGATTGAAAAGATTTGTTTTTCAGTACATGGCATGGTCTGAAAGGAACAGGCACTGGGGCAGGGCTTAGGTACTTTAGGGCTCTGCCACTCCTGCTGTCGAGCTTTGGGCAATCACTTCCCCATATCCAAACCTTTTATTTTTTATTTTTTAAGGTGGTGCTTGCCATTTTCCCATTTCATTGATCCATTTAATTTATTATAGCATACTAAAAGCTTTTTTTTACATAAAAACCATTTTACCCTGGTACCTGACCCTGCTTTTGCCATGGTTCTTTTCATCCCAAGGTCCTTTGTATGTGATAGTGGAATATGCTTCCAAGGGGAACCTGCGGGAGTACCTGCGAGCGCGCCGCCCGCCCGGCATGGAGTACTCCTTCGACATCAACAGGGTGCCTGAGGAGCAGATGACATTCAAGGACCTGGTGTCCTGCACCTACCAGCTGGCACGAGGCATGGAGTACCTGGCTTCCCAAAAAGTAGGTGTAACTCAGCAAATACAGGGCTTTTTTTTTCAGTTTGATTTTGTCCTCTCCTTGTTCGCGTTCAGGAATTTGCTGGGAGGAGGAGCTGCCTCCAAGAGGTTGTGTAATCCACAGCCCTACAGATCAGTGGGAAAATTCATGCACTTAAAGGTTTTTCGTCTTTGTTTAGCAGTATGGCTGAAATGAGGCCCGGAGTGGCTCATTTAAAGTAAATGCTGTGCACGTATCTGCAGTTTGAATGCAGGAGCACAGGTGGTCACTTGGTTACACAAGTCACATCACTCCACCCAAGAGGCAGCAGGCTCTGTTTGTCTTCTGTTTCCAGTCAAACCAACCAAATCCTTTCACATCGTGGTGTAAAACAAATGATTTCAGTGGGTGAAAGGACTTACAGAATAACAACAGGCAGGGTTGAGAAGACCCAAGACAGCAGGGCAAAAATAGTGGGCGGAAGAAGCAAAAATTAGTGGAGTGTATTAGTCACTTGAATTATACACTTTACTGTAAACTGGTGTTTTCAGGAGAGTGAGCTGGTTGAAAGAATTTATTTATCCTGTCATGTCCCCAGACACTTATTTCTAAAACTTGTCTTCAAACATTTCTTTTTAACCAGCATTTTGATTAAATCATAGTCATAAAACCTTAAATAGCCCTTAACTCTGTAAACATACCGTGGCTTAGTGGACGGGCAACCCTGGATACCCTGGGTGATGTTTGGACCCAAAGGCTAAACCAGAGCAGCAGATAGCAATGATAAGTACTTCCTGCAGGGTGTGGAGTGGTTAGTGGGATTCATACCGATTTCCAGTCATGTCCACTCCCAAGTATGGAGCTGTTTTTAACCAAGGACCAGGGCTGAGTGTAACCCTCCATTCCTGTTGTGTGGAGTCATGATCTTGTTATTGTTTTTTCTGCACTTGTAGAGGTTGGGGAAGAGAGGGAATCCAGGTTTAATTTTGCTTTTATTCTTTTTGTTTTGAAGCAGTAAATCTTAGCACAGCAGGGTTACATGCGTGACAGCAAGGCACAGCTCTTCTAATGGAGTAAAGCAGGGGTATTGAATAGGTGACACACCTCAGGATATCTCTCTCTGAAATTATTGCAACTCCTGCCTGGCAGTGAGCCATGCCCCAAGAAAATAGAGCTGATGTGAAAGGAAAACATAAATCTTTTCATTGGCCATCTTGAGAGCAAGTGTCCTCCTGAGGAGCTCTGAAGTGCCTCTGTAGGACACTCCCAAGAGCCACTGCAGCCTTTTTTGTTTGCAAAAGCACTTGGTTGGTGCTGTGCTGAGCTGGACAGATTGAGAGGCATTGCCCAAGGCAGAGGGAGAACAGGGGCAGCACAGAGTAGAGCTGTGCATTCCTGTGCTCCAGATATCCCACCACTTCTGTTTGTATTTCACCCGTTCCTCTCCCCTTAGGGATCCATTTACTGAGCTGGAATAATAAGAGAGCTGCTCTTGTCATGGTATTGCCATCATGCATGAGCTGGGAGAAGGGCAGTGTTCTTGTTATTTCAGTCCAATAAAGGGGCTCACTGAGACTTCAATAAAGAAAATGGTAAAGGTGATGTTTGTTCACCTACCCTTTGCCTCACAAGAAGTTTTTGCCTTAGAGGCAGTTGTACTTAGAAACAGTATCCCATTTCCAAGGTTGGATGGATGATTTTAAAAGTAGGAAGCCTGGCCCATGTTGTTTCTGCCACCACAACATTGCTGATGCTGAGTTAGAGGACTGATGGGATGCTGAAATCATGCACTGTTGGCTGGTCCTGTGCTCATGAAGGCATTGCTGGAGCAGCTTTTTCCTGGCAGTTCCCCACGGCTAACCCAGTGAGGAGCAGAAACTTCATTTTAGCCATGTGGGATAAGAGATCTCAGCAGTTTGCTGGGGCAAGTTAAAGAGCAAGAAAAAGACCTGGTTGTTCTATAGCTTTTTGTAGTGTGTCTATGCACATACTGAAATAAAACATACAATGTCAAGAGTTATCCAAAACTGAGGAGGGAAAAAAATATATTAAAGTTGAATATAAATAAAATATCCTGCTGGGCTTCAAAGTGCAGTGTTTCTCACCATGCCCTCACTGCCACCTTGTATCAACCCTAATAAAGCTACTTGAACACAGGAGTAATACCCAGAGCAATCACAGAGTCCCCTCAGTGTCAGGATAATGCTGACATGAAGGAAACATCTCTCAGGAGGTAATAGGTTTTGTTTCAGTAGCAAAACTGTCTTAAAAACAAACAGCCAAACCCTGATTGTTTTGGTTTTTTTTTTTCTTTTCCTTTTCATAATTGCATTTTTATAGTTTTGTGGTTGAAATAATTATGCACACCCTAGACATCCTGCTGACGATTATATTAATATCTTTACTGTTAGAAACAGTTGCACTGATTCAGACTGGATGCCAGGTTTTGTCTCTGGTGAGACAATATAATTTAAGAGAAGCTACACAATAAAAATGTTCATTAAGAGTATTTCTGATGAAACTGCTATACCTGTACCTGGGCATGTGTAAAGTAGAGTGGATCACAAAATGCTTGGTACAACTTGGGTCATGACCCAGCTTTCAGCCTTAGCAAAAATATAAGATTTAAGCAGACCAGGACTTTCTAAAGCACTTCTTAGGGCCATTGTTCAGCTTGGAAACACCAGCTGAGAGGATGGATTGCAATAATTAAGAAAATCATATTTCACAGGCTTACAGTGAATGTGTGAATTTTCCACCTGGTCATTTAGGTTAAAATCTATAAAGGAGATTTAGTTGTGGTGTTGAAGCACTTCCACTTTTGCTGCAGTTTATTTCAGTGGGCTGTTTTTTTCTTCTTTTTTGTTTCCAGTGCATCCACCGAGACTTGGCCGCAAGAAATGTTTTGGTAACGGAAAACAATGTCATGAAAATAGCAGACTTTGGTTTAGCCAGAGACATCAACAATATAGATTATTATAAAAAGACTACTAATGTAAGTGGATGGTTTTCTAATCTCTGGAAACAAGTGTTTCTTTCAGTGATTCATCTCAGAACTATGGTTGTAACCTTAATGGGCTTCTTGTACAGCAGACTCACTTTTCTTCCCAGACAAAAAAGTAGGGATCAAGGACATGAGCATTTCTGTCTCCTCTTACAGGGATAGTTGGTTAAAAAAATAAGCAAAGAGGCTGCATATTGGAGGATTAGAAATGCTAAAATACAACAACTTTTTTTTTTAATTGTGTCCCTGACTCCAGTCAGTTGTCATAAGTGGAAATATTCCTGCCAATCCCAGCTGGTTTAGCACCCAGCCTAGGATCTTGAAATACAAACAACGCCAGCAACTACCACAATAAAAATCCTGTTTACTTGTGGTGATGTCACATTCAGCCTTCTGCCTGTGCCTGTGCTTGTTACAGGTTGTGGTGATCTCAAAGTGGGGCTACAGATAGAGAAAACTTCTTTGTACTCCCCACACTGTCACTGTTTTGCTGCTTTGCCTGTACCAAATCAGGAAGATAAAACATTTGGGTTGTAGCATTGATACCTGGTTTGAACTCCTTACACCTCCTCAGGGGATCTCTTAAGGTCCTGCTGAGCTGCACTTGGGTTTTGATGGGAACTCTGCAGAACTCATTGAGCTCTACAGATTTTATTTGTATAAATTTGATTTCTTATTAACAATCATGTTAAGTGGCTTATTTATGAATATCACTAAGTGATTAGTGGCATTTTAATGGTAACATCTGCCTACTTCCAAAAGCCAGAACCACCATGTGCAGCAGCATTGGAGGGGATTGAACTTTCATTTCAGACTCAGTGCAATTCCCAGCTCTGTGTGTGCAAAGCAACAGGCAGCTCTGACTGTGAGCCTTGGATCACTGCAAAAGGGACAGGAAAACAAAATTCTTGGGTTTAGTGATCAATTTATTTTTGCAGGCAGGCTTATTTTTCAGAAGTTTATTAATTGTGGGGTTTTTTTGTCTTTAAAGAGCCATAGCAGAATGATACTTTTGATTTTGATCTGCGTATCCTATCATTCTCCTAGCAAGCAGTTTAGGAAATTTTTGGGAACTCTTAATTGCTTTTAATTTTATCTTCAATGCTTGTATCCATTTTTATTACAGTCTCTGTACTTTAGCCCATCTTACTGTTCTCTCACTGAAAATGTTCAAGGTGAATTATGTGCTGGTTTGCTTTAGCAGACAGCTCTTAGAGACATCATCCTGTAAATTGCTGCCATTTTAATTTCTCTTCCTCTCCAAACTCACAGGGACGGCTTCCAGTAAAGTGGATGGCTCCAGAAGCTCTGTTTGACAGAGTTTACACACATCAAAGTGATGTGTAAGTGGCCTGATTTCAGTGGGGTTTTGGGGATGGGAAAAGGGGGGTTGTTTTGCTTGGTGTTTGTTAAAGTTTGGGGTATTTCATATGTGTTTTGCTGTTGTCCTTTACCTTTAAGAGTTTTCATTCTGTTTCACATATTAATAGATGGAACAGGACTTGCCCTTAGAAAGTGAGGATTTTATGGTAGACTGCTAACCAGTGCTCTGTTACTAATCTGCCCAGCTTCAAAGCACATGAAAGGTGGAAAATGCTAACCTCCTTCTGTCACTGCGGAAGTTTCCCCCCTTGAACTTATTTACGGATGTGCAGCTACAAAGAGTCTATCTAATTTGCTTGCCTTTTGACATGCTCTGGACTTCCTTCAGGTTTAAAAAAATAAAAGGACAGAGAGAAAAGAATGACAAAAAAAGAAAGTTCCTGAAAACTTCTTATAAAAATCTGTGCTGAGATTGGGTGCAATAAAACGTAGGCTGGGTATGCTGGAAAAGTTTTCTCTGATTTTCAGAAGTGGTGTTGCTTCCCAGCAGTACTTCACATGTAATAGGAAATCATTGGACTCTGACACTTCAAAAATCTTTTAATGTGTGCACAGAGCCACTGGCTGATGCAACTGAGGGTTTATTCTGCTTCCTATTACAGTTCTGTGTGCTTGAAGTAGATGTGTATTTCTTATGCAATACAGATGAAGATTCTGGTTTTTATTTCTCCAAGAAAAGCTATTAACTGTAAAGGGCTGGATGCATCCCAGCAGAGGAGCAAAAGGTTATGCAAGTCAGTGCAGGGTTAAAAAGGAAAAGGGCAGGATGGAGAAAATAAGAAGTATCTCCTCTTCCTTTAACCTGGCTGCAGTTTCCAAGCTGCTCTCTCCTTAAGAAAATCATTTACTGAGGCGTTTCCTGCAATCTCTACATCATTTACAAAGGAAACTATATACACAGGTTAAGGGTGGATCAAACCTGTGTTTTAAAATAACATCTTGGCAAAATATTTAAGTGAACATGAAGTAAACCACTTCACTGGCTCGGGGCTGAGAGTCAGCCTGAGCTCCTCAGCAGCCAGGGAGCACGAGGATTTCAGTGCTGGGACTTGGAGACTCTTGGCCCCATGGTGGCTTTGAAGATGGCTAAAGATAATATTATTGTAAGTTTGTGCAAACAGTTTACTAAAATACTGTGCTGCAGAGCTGGGGGAGCTGCAGAGGAGCTGGGGAGCCAGTGCAGGCTCTGTGCTGGTGCTCACCTGGCAGAGCTGCCTGCCACAGAGCCCCAGCTTGCCAGCCAGGCAGGATGAGGCAGGAAAACTGGCTTAAAAATTATTCCCCTTCATTTCCTAGCAGAAGTTAGCAACAAAAGAGGAAAAAAAAAATAAAAGAAAGGCAGGGTGACGCAAAATATTTTTGTTTTGAACAGTCTGCTTTTTCCAAAATATTCTGCCACATAATTGCACCCCAGCTGAGCTGTGAGGGCTCTGTAAGTCATTAAGCTGTGAAGATGCAGTGCTCAGAGCACACCAGACAGAGGAAAAGAGGGTATTTGGGAACACGCTGGGGTCAGTCCCCATCCTAAATGCTGTCCATGCATCTGATGCACTTCCCAGATCCCTGTCCTGTTCTGGGCAGGCAGACTTGGGCAGAGCCTGGTTTAAACACCTCTAGGAGGGATGGGATTCTCTGTTTCCAGGCAGGTCTACTAATGCAGTTTTCTTTTTGATTTGCAGTTGGTCATTTGGTGTGTTAATGTGGGAGATCTTCACCTTAGGAGGGTCACCCTACCCAGGAATCCCAGTGGAGGAACTTTTTAAGCTGCTTAAAGAAGGGCACCGGATGGATAAACCTGCCAACTGCACCAACGAGCTGTAAGGACCCTGCTTTTGCTGTTCCAGGGCTGAAGGGCACAGCTGTACTGAATTCATGTGTTTAGTGCTACCCCCCAGAAGAATCACACACTTTCAGAACTGCTTGACTCTAAAATTCAGGATATTTGTGAGGGTATAGATCTGTAAGGAAAAGGTAGGGGAAGGATTTCAGGAAATGTTTGGCGGAGGATGCTTCTTTGCACATCCTGCTGTGATCCTATTGCAGAAAGAAGAAATCATCTACAAGCCAGTCTCTGTCAGTGTTTTTACACCCATATTTTTTTGATTTTAATGTTACTAACATGGAAATTCATAAATGTTGCACATACCACTAATCAAAGGTGAGGTACATCAGGCTGCTTTTGTACACAACAAAATACATCTGAGAACTCCTGTGTTAACACAGCATTATCTCCTGGTGGTGTGGGGAGTGTGATTTCAGGTATTCCAATACAGACCTTAACTATATTGAAATGTTTTTGCATTTCAATTTCTTCACAAGGGCTGCAATCCCTGACATGCAAAAAATATTGTAATTTAATACCTTTGAAGTTGCTGGGCCACAGAATAGGGCCCACAAAAAGGTAATTTAGACACTGAGCAAGGGAGAGACAGGAGTAGGAAGCCCCTCTGAGGCAGGGAGCGTTGCCCAGGTTTGGGGATTTTCAGTGGCCCATGAGCAGAGCTATGTGTGCTCGCTGCTTTCCTTGTGAAGGGCAGCACTGACTGTGCATGGAAAGGTTTGTGAGGAGGATGTGTGATTTTAATTAAGCCAAGCAAATGTGTGTTTCTTGCAGCTATATGATGATGAGAGATTGCTGGCATGCTGTGCCTTCTCACAGACCCACTTTCAAACAGTTGGTGGAGGACTTGGATCGGATTCTCACTCTCACAACTAATGAGGTAGGTAAATTGTCTCCCCCCCACAAGCTGCTGATCAGGAAAGATGGTTCAGGGGACAGATGGAATTTATTCAATTATGAAATCCTGCTCAAGTTCACTCCTTATTCTGTTTGTCATTGTCCTCTGAGGTTACACGCAGCTAAGCTATGTGTCCTATGAAATCCTCGGTCTCCTGCCATTATGCCTGGAATTATGTAACTAAAAAGGAACACATCTTTGAGGAGTTTTTGTTTATTTCTCGCTGCATCTCTGGATGTTTTTAGTGTTGAGGGATGGCACGTGGCAGGTTGAGGGGCAGTGTTTGTGTTTCAGCAGGAATTGCACGTGAGGGAGGCGTGTGGAGTTCGTGGTGGTTCTCATTTGCTGGCTCAGTTTGATTCCCAGCCATGCTATGTAGGTCAGGAGAGGAGAAATCGTCAATGGCAGATTTCAGATGATGTGTCTGAGAGTGAATTAGGTTCACTGCAATAGCTCTCTGTGGAGGGAATGAGGACCCACGGGGGATGTGCAAACAGCCATCCAATTATCCAAAGGTCCTGCCTAGCACTGCTTCAGGTTGGGCTCTGTGAATGCAGGAAGGCTTTATTTGAAGAGCATTCTTTCAGAGGTCTGAGATATTATTAGTTTTAGCAAGGAACACACTGATTAGGGTATTCACACAGGAATCGGTCCTCTTATCACTGAACCACGTGCACCTTTGAGGAAAATCACAAGTGGTGGAAATGTTGATTCTTTTGGTGGAAATTTCTTTTGAGAGACAGTACTTGGTGTCCCAGAAATATTCTACAAACTCCTATTACTTCTGAGAAATGAAATGTTTAATGGGAGCAAAGAAAGAACAAAGCAGTTACACAGGAAAGTTGCAACAACTTGATTTGACCATTTCAAAACAAGATTTTTGTATTTGTTATTGCTTCTTTGTAGAAAAAAAAGAGATGTGAATCACTCTATGTGGCTCCTCAACATTATGTTCTAATTTTTTAGAATTGTCAGAGAAATAAAAAATGGGTTATGGAGCAGCTTTGGGAAAGCCTTTTCACAATGTTGATGACAGGAGAACCTGAGTAAAGAGGTGGCGTTTTTTATGATCATCATTTGTCCAGTAGATCTGGTTGAAAAAGATTCTTTGGCTTCAGTAACAGCTGTAAATTTATCTGGGTTCTGTTTTTAAGGCTTTCTCTAAATAGTGGCACCTTCAGGGCTGGCTGAGGGATATGGGAAGATATGCTCTCTCTGTGGAGCCATGGATGTAGCTCTGTGTCCTGTTACCATTTTCACCTCATCCAGTACTCCCTGCATCTTTTCCTGCCTAATTCATATATGATTTCACAAGACCAGTTGGAGGTGGGCTGGCTGCCACTGCAGAGTGCTGGGTGGCTTGGACTGGATACGTGTTTGCAAATTCAAGAGGGAGGTTCTGGGCTGCAATTCCAAGCCTGGGAAAGGATACTGCTTTCTTTTTTGCGTGTGTTTAACCGTCGAGCCTTCCCAAGCCCGTACCGCTCATAGACCTGGAATGATCTCAAAGTTAACCTGAAAAGGCCTTTAGGGTTATGTAAATTACTTTAGACTAGAATCATAGGAAAAACGTCTGGAAAAAGCTTAGGAACACGTCCAGTCCATCTGATGGGCCTATGGCAGGGCTCACTATACGTTTGTCATTCCTGACAGATGTTTATGTAACTTGTCCTTACAGATCTCCACTGCTGTATTTCGGCATCACCTCTTGACAGCCTGTTGCTTTGTTTTCCTAATCTCTAATCTTTTAACATCAGATATTGCTTTTGTCCTATTTACCCTGGACGTAGAAAGCAAATCATTCTGCTTGTCTTCGCAGCGCGTTTCATGTTCCTGAGCGCTTGTCGTCATCTCGGTGTCTCCTGGGAACTCCAACATGTCCCATTTTCTTCCACAGCTTTGGAGATCTCTGATTCTGTGGAATCTGCATGGTCTTCCTGAAGTGCAGGTCTTCCAGGATCACTCTGCTTAACCTCTCCCGACTCTCCCCAGAATAACCCTGGCTCAGTCTGGTTTACCCAACAACTCATTTTGCTGGGGCAGCCAATAATTTCTTCTGCCTTTGTGCAAGTAATGATTTCCGCTTAAATAGAACATCTCACTCTTTTCCATGTTGAATCATCGCTTGTTGGGTTTTAATGTGTTTTTTTGCTGGGTTTTTTTCCCCAAAAGACTCTCATTCCCATGTTTCTGTGACCCACATGAGCTGAAGTCACCAGGACTCAGCCTCGTGGCTGTGGTGCTTTGTCAGCACCAGAAAGCAGCCTGGTGTTGGTTCTTGTGCCCCTTAGTGTGGCTCTGACTATTGACACTGGATAAGGATCCTGTCTTCCATACTGAATTCATATCTGAGTTATATCAAATCTTCTGATATGATGAGCCGTGTCTGATAGTCCCTGGGAAAGCCCCGTTTCTTCAAAGACTGGGATCCTTTCTTCTTCTATCTGTTTAGGAAATGTCTGATTATTTCTGCTCACGTAGGGCTGATTTGCTAATCCACAAATATGTATCGGGATTGCCTTCATGGATTCTTCAAGAGCCTGGGCAGCCACAGAGTCAGTAATCAATAGATCCAAACTCCCTCCTTTTGGTCCCTATTAAATTTTCCAGCATTTTAAAATGTACCACACCCTCCTTTTAAAATGGTGACCATTTTTAAACTCTAAGATGGTAATGACTGAATCGCTGACTTAAAAAAGGAATGTTAGCTAAAGGACTAAATTACCCCAAACCTAAGAACAGCAGCATAAAATACTGACTGAGGTGGAAGACTCGTCTCATCAGTACGATCATAACTTGTGGTTTAGCAAATAAAGAGATTGCATTTAAATGAATGCAGCTGCCTTTAGAAGTTGAAAGAGAAGGAACATTTCAAGAGGAAAAATAACTTTATTCTCTTGCCAAAACTGTTGTTCCTAGCAAAAAGAGCCTTCACCCAAAACTTGGATTCAGCAGATGATATTTCCTTTTTTAATGACTGCTTTGGTCATGGCTACTCTGGGACGCACAAGACACAAATATGTAGTGTCAAAAACCCAAATCGTGTGAATTTGATTTTGTTTTTCCTTCAGATCTTTTTTGCACGTATGCCACTGCATGTTGAAACACAAATTTAATATCACAGAATATAAAACAGAGATTCAAAGTGACCAAAGGCATACAAAGTTGGAAGCGTCTTTCCCTCTCCAAATCACTACCATGTGCTAAAGAAAAATGGTTCTATTTAGGATGAAATTTCATTTTTATCATTGCGAGTGAAAAGCCCTCTTTTGATGTGGTTGCCATGTTTATTCCCACTGACACAGCTAATGCTGGTGATGTTGGACTTCAGAAAATACCGTGTTATTGGCTTGTTTTTTCTTTCCCTAGTCGAGCTCCTTGTTTTATGAGGTATTTAGGCAACAAGGCAGTTTTGAACGCAGCTGATTCACAGAAGCGAGCGTCATTTTCAAGCCGCTCTCTTCCAAAACCCATGCAGTGGTGACATTTTACTGTCAGCTCTCTTCACTGACTAAAAACTGGTTTTATTCCTCTTGCCACAGGAGTATCTGGACCTCAGTGGACCTCTGGAACAGTATTCACCCAGCTACCCTGACACCAGGAGCTCGTGTTCCTCGGGGGATGACTCTGTGTTCTCTCCCGACCCGATGCCTTACGAACCTTGTCTCCCCAAGTACCAGCACATGAACGGGAGTGTGAAAACATGAAAAGAGGAACAAAGAGGCAAGGACATCAAGCTACCTACCGTATGCAAAGCAAAAGCTTTCCTCCAGGACCTTCATGTTTCTGCTTGTACATAGGAAATACG
>VYZP01053897.1:0-13744 GCA_013400635.1 Hypocryptadius cinnamomeus
TAAAGCTGGGCTCACTCTGCACCCTGGGCAGAGCTTTGCTGAGGCAGGCTCAGGGGTGCCCCAGCCCAGCCACGCTGCCCCTGGGCAGGAGCCAGCACAGCTCCAGGGCTGTGTGACAGGGACAGTCCTGCCCCTCCACCTGCTGGCATTTCCCACCAGCAAACAGGGGATCTCCTGCCTCAGGTCCTTTTGTGGTTTCTCTTTAGGGCTGAAATGCACGGGGATGCAAAAGCAGCCTGGGAGTGGCAGCTGGGGATGGAATGGGATGCTGTGTGCAAATAGTTCAGGATTAAATCCCACAAAATCCTCTGAAGGCAGCGTGGAGGGAACAAGCTCCTCCAAAATGTGTTATTCAAACTGATCACTTGTTTTAAGGAACAAGTAACCTTACACTTCTCTAACCACCATGATGTCACTTTAAATCATGTATTTCACAGTGAACCACGCAGACATCAGACCCAAATATGTCCTGTGAACACAAAACCTGAGGAATGATAGAAGAATTGCCCATAAAAGATTTATAAAGAATTTGCAGAGACTTAGTGCTTTGTTGTGGTAAATTCTGTACCCAAGGGAACAAAAACATAACTTCAGTATGTAGTATATTTCTATAGTGTATATTTTGATTCTTCATAGTCTGCAGACTGTTGATTAGCTTCTTACTTCTCTGTATTTGCGTATTTTGTGTGTCCCAGAAGTAGATTTACATATTTGAGCTCGTTCTCTGGCTTTCTCTTGAGGAAAGTTAGAACTCAGTATATATTGTCTAAAAAAAAAACCAAGCCCATAAATATTCTTCCACTTCAGAAAAAAAAAATAAATTTTGAGTGTGCTTCCTGCAACTATCAACTAGCCAGCAGAAAACAAATGTACTGGCAAGAATATTTAGCAGAGCAGCAAATTTTAAGTGGTTACAGAAGACTGTTCCTGAAAGGCACACTCCAAAAAGGAAGCTGTGACCTTTTTTCCTAGGTATCTACTATTTTTTGGATGTTTTATACATAATTGCCTGACTCTGCCTTCACTAAAGATATGTTGAAACACTTGGAGATTTACTGGATTACATACAGTGATCAAATGTTTAAAGGCAATTAATCAACACAAGGACTCTGTTCCAGCACTTCTCAAAGAGATGCTTCTCACTTCCCCTTTCCTGCTGCACACATTTCATCCTGATATGTGCTGGGTTGCAAGTCTTGTAGAACATAATCTTATTTCTTGATATCTAAGCTTCTGTGTTTTCTTGTATTTTCTTCTGATTCATTGAGGAATTTCACTTTCAGGCCACAGCTTTTCGCTGTAACCCTGCATCAGTGCTGGCCAGGAGCTGGTTGGCTTCTGACCTGGAGGATATTGACCTTATTAACCATATGTTTATATATTTATATTCTGACCTGGAGGATATTGACCATTATTAACTGTATGTTTATATATTTATATTCTGACCTGGAGGATATTGACCATTATTAACCATATGTTTATATATTTATATTCTGACCTGGAGAATATTGACCATTATTAACCATATGTTTATATATTTATATTCTGACCTGGAGAATATTGACCATTATTAACNGAATATTGACCATTATTAACTGTATGTTTATATATTTATATTCTGACCTGGAGGATATTGACCATTATTAACCATATGTTTATATATTTATATTCTGACCTGGAGGATATTGACCAAAATGCTGGAGATGGATTTACTGCCCCTTGTTCTTGGTGAGGAGCAGGCAGAATTCTTCCTGGGCCCTGGGAGGCTCAGGGGAGAGGAGGAGCAGCCCAGTGAGAGGGACGTGGAGCTTCACTCACTGCAGCTCTGGGGGCTCCTGGGGCAGCTCAAGAGCTGTGCAGGGCCAGCTTGGGGTGTTCAGGAAGCCAGTGACCCCTTTGGGTAGCCAGTGACCCACTGGGGTAGTCAGTTACCCCTTTGGTGAGTCAGTTACCCCTTTGGGTAGCCAGTTACTCCTTTGGGTAGCCAGTTGCCCATTTGGGGTAGCCAGTCCCCCCTTTGGGTAGCCAGTCACCCCTTTGGGTAGCCAGTTACCCACTGGGGTAGCCAGCCCCCCCTTTGGGTAGCCAGTGACCCACTGGGGTAGCCAGCTGCCCACTGGGGTAGCCAGTCACCCCTTTGGTTAGCCAGTCACCCCTTTGGGTAGCCAGTTGCCCATTTGGGGTAGCCAGTCACCCCTTTGGGTAGCCAGTGACCCACTGGGGTAGCCAGTTATCCCTTTGGGTAGCCAGCTATCCCTTTGGTTAGCCAGTTACCCCTTTGGGTAGCCAGCTGCCCACTGGGGTAGCCAGTTGCCCATTTGGGGTAGCCAGCTGCCTCTGTCTGCACCCTGGCTGCATTTGAGGCCCCGGGCCAGGCTGTGCCTGGGTGCAGTGCCACATTTGAGTCTCCCCTGTGAGTGAGCTCTCTGTGTTTGCTCAGCAGCCCAGGCCTCCTGAGCAGCCATGGGGGGACAGCAGCACCTCCAGGAGCCCCTCTCACACCAAAGCATTTGTTAAAAGGCTTTGGCTGAATTTTTCCTGTTTGTTTTGCTTGATAAGGGAACCTCTGGCAAGGCACCTCTGGATTTGCTCAGCTAAACCCCTCCCTGTGTGCCCTGCTTGGCTGCAGACCAGCTCTGCCAGGGGAGCTCCCTGCTGGGAACATTTCTGGGGGAGCACTTGGGATGCATTAAGGAACCAGAGGCTATTCATGCCTGGTGTAAAGACTGCACAGATGAGATATGGAGATTTATATTTGTAATGACAGAAGCTTGGATTAGTTGCTGAGGAAAACTTGCTCCATTTTGGATTTTCTATAGTGTGCAGTTTTCTAAGCCTGAGGAATGCATTTAGAAAGATAGAGAAAAAGTTAAAAGGGAATGATACTATAAAAGTCCTTTATTTTCCCCATATTCCTTCTTGCATGACTGAACTAGGTTTTATATGTTTTGATGATACCACAAATGTGACATTTCAGCCGAGAGCTATAGAGCCCTGAAAATAAAAATGTGTCCTGGAAGCACTGATGGATCTCTGACAAGGCTGGAGCTTCCAAACTAATGGGAAATGATGACAAGCCCTGCACACAAAATGAATGGGCTCAGCCTGAGCTGCAGCCTCTCTCATTTTCCTGGCACTGCTCTGTGCAGGACAGTGTCCCACAGCCCTGGGATGATGATTGTCAGTGCAGGACAGTGTCCCAGAGCCCTGGGATGATGATTGTGTGTGCAGGACACTGTCCCAGAGCCCTGGGATGATGATTGTCAGTGCAGGACAGTGTCCCAGAGCCCTGGGATGATGATTGTCAGTGCAGGACAGTGTCCCACAGCCCTGGGATGATGATTGTGTGTGCAGGACAGTGTCCCAGAGCCCTGGGATGATGATTGTGTGTGCAGGACAGTGTCCCAGAGCCCTGGGATGATGATTGTCAGTGCAGGACAGTGTCCCAGAGCCCTGGGATGATGATTGTCAGTGCAGGACACTGTCCCAGAGCCCTGGGTGGGGTCTCTGAGCAGGAGATGAAGATGTGTCACCCAGCTGCACTTCGTGGCAGGCTGCAGCCCCAGGGCTGAGTGTCCCTGCAGTCACACAGCTCCTGAGGAGGGATCAGGGCTGGGATGCTGCTTTTGGCCAGTGCAAAGGAGCAGCAGGAGTCAGGCTGAGCCAGCAGGGAATGGGAACGCTGCCCTTTGCCCTGGGCAGGGCTGGGTGGGGCAGGGAGGGATCATCTCTGTGCCAGTGTCCCCTCCCTGTGTCAGTGCCACCTCCCCGTGTCAGTGCCACCTCCCTGTGCCAGTGTCCTCACCCTGTGCCAGTGTCCCCTCCCTGTGCCAGTGTCCCCTCCCTGTCCCACCTCCCTGTGCTGCTGCTGCTGGGCTGGCTCAGCTGCTGGGAGGTGGCTCAGCCACGTTCAGCTGAGGGCTCTGAAGGACAGTACAGAGAGCAATATTTCACATTTTGTACACAATATCTCCCGTGACAGAACGTCTGCCAACTCCAAGAAAACATAAGCTAAAAATAAGGGTAAATTTCAGAGCACTTGGAAAAAAATTGTGCAGCTTAAACATATGGTCTGATGAGAGTGTAAGTAGCTTATATTTTGGGAACTAAATATAGAGGAGTGTATTCTAGGATACTCTGTTTAATTTGAGAGTATGGCAGAAGTGCAGCTCTGTTCTCTATTGATGAAAATTGGCGTTACTCTGCAAATCTTACTGGCAGAGGGACAAATGTGATCAAAGCCCTGTCTGCTGCTGCTGCAGCTGTGCTGTGATCGGGGTGTGAGGCTGCAGCTCTGTGCTCTGCCCTCTCTGCCTTGGGGTCTGTCCCTGCTGGGGAGGACCCCGCTGGGCGAGGCTGAAGGCTGCCAAGGGAGCCCACAGAGCTGTGCCAGAGCAGGAGATGGTTCTGGCTGCTGTCCTGGCTGGCCCCTAGCTGACAGCACGTCAGTAATTTATACCACAGTGATAATACGTTGTAGTGCCAGTAACTTTTTATAACCCTCCTAAAATTCCTTATTCCTGTGGGGAAGCATTCCTGCAGTGCAGGCAGTCAAATGATCACTTTCAGATGTCACAGAGGACTGGGACATTGGTTCCTTGCCAGCCCTGTGTGGAGGTGACCAGATTTGCCAGGCTCCACGTCAGGAGGAGCAGTTTGGAGAGCTGGAGGGAGGAGGAATGCAGTCCCCACCTGGGATATCCTTACAGACCTTCAGGCAAGCCAGGAATCTCCTGCCCCTGCCTCACATCTGCCTCCTGTTCCTCTGCCGTTCCTTGAGAGTCAGGTCCTGAATGGCCACATCAAACAGCCATCACAACCTGTTGTGTTATTCCATTTACAGCCACTGGTTTATAATTTGATCCTTGCCCTACATTCCTTTGGTATAATATGTGTCAGTATTTTCCAGGGTTCATTCTGTCCTGCTCGTGCCAAACCTCCAGAGCTGAAGGAAATGTGAGCAGTGAGGCAGTGCCTCCCAGCAGGGCTGTGCCTGGTGCTGCCAGGCCAGGAATGCACTTGGAGGGGAGATGATTTCTGTTATCCCTGGGAATGGGTGTTAAACGAGCTAAAGCCAGCTCAGCTGTCACACCTGCTGAGCTGTGCCACCCTGGATGGCTCAGGGAGTGAAAATCACCCCCAGGAAAATGCATGGGCACAGCTGAGCTTCAGTAACTGCTTTGCTTTCTGCTTGCTTTGTGAACAGAGAGTTTCTGTTGGAATCCTTCTTGCTTCCTGGTATAACAGAGTAAAAGATATTGGGGAAAACTCCAGGTTTCTTGCAGGAAGGTAATAGAGGCACAGGAGCCTTAAGATGCCTGAAAATTCCACAGTCACTCCTTTTGTTTGCTCCTGTGCTCTCATTTTATATTTCTAAGGTATTTTTGAGCTTTTTTTCTAACATTCTGGTAAGTGATTTCCTGCCTAAACAACTGCATTATTGTTGCAATAACTGATGTGCTTATTCCTACTATTAAACACTGCAAAGGAAGTAGTTCTGGCCTGAAGGACCTGCAGACACCAATATTTCATTTCTCCTACATGGCCAGTAGCTTGAAGGGTAATGGTCTTGATGCCAAGGTCCAAACCTTGAGTCCTTCTGTTGTGTTTGATCAAAGGTGGGCTGGGCTGTGATTGCCCTCAGAGGATTTGATTTAAGCTATTGGGGATGCAGTTTGTGAAACTCACGGGAATAGAGCCATGAAGGAGAATTGCTCTTTAACTATAAATTACCCAAAAGGCTGTGGAGTCAAGAAAGGACTTCTGCAGTGACATTTGGGTAGATCAACACTGAAACAATGCAGTGGAGTTCCTATTTTGTTACTGGATGTGTCAATTCCTCCCAGGTAATGTATTTACAGATTACACAGGTCCCTTAGCAGTGTGAGATCTCCTCTCTGTTAATGATATTTGGAACAGCAGAATGTCCCTGGGAAAAATCTTGTAATATACTGTGCTTTGGCTTTAATTAAACTTCAAGCAACCTTTATCTTCTAAAAATCATGTGTAAGTAAGATATAGATGATGTTTAATTTGAAATAGAAATAACATCACTTTAGAGTCATCCATTTAAAGATACATGCATGTAATTCTTCATAGGAGGAAGATCTAAGGTGGCAGGTTTTTTTTATTTTTTCCAGATAAAATATCAACATAACAAAGCAGCTATCAGACATCAGTGAGAATGATTACTTAGTTCAAGTTAAGGGCAGAAATAAATAGAAGAGCGTGGCTCTAGCCTGCCTTTATTTTCATTCATAGACAGAAGATTTACCAGCCATTATGTTGGAATCTCTTAGCAATGGATAACTTGACAAAGCAGACAAAAATCTATTTATTATTAAATCTTCATGTTCCAGTTCTACTGGCATTAAATTTATTTTGGACAAATTCAAGTTAAAAAAAACAAATAATGTTTTTTTGTAGAGATGATAGGGAACTGAACTTATCTCAGGAAACAGCGCATCCTGAGGCTGTTGCGTTTATCAAACATGTTCATCATGAAGGGCCATTGTGCACTGGCAGTCAAATCACAACCAGATCTTCAGAAATGAGTGCCTTGCCTGAATAGAGTGAGCAGAAACGAGATGCAATTTTAAAAGCAACAACTGCCCCAAATGGAATAACGTAGGAATTCAACATGTCAAATTTCCTGATGATTGGAGTACTGTATTTAACACTTGTGCAGAGAAGAGGAGGAAATTGGGCTGAGAGCTCAGATGTGGGTCAGGGGGTGTTTTCAGCCCCACTACAGCACAACCAGGTAAAGACCTGGAACATGTCAGTGTGAACCACATTCTGTGTCAGCAGTGAAACTGTGTGAGAAAACCAATGGATCCTGAACCTCCAAATTCTTGTGTAAGGTAGAGGAAGAGTTTCTCTGGTTGTGAGGGGCCAGCTTTGGCTGAAGACCTTTGTTCTGTAGCTGTGCTCTGTAAGATGCAGAGCCTCTTCTCCTCAAACCTGGCAGCTGCTGCTCCTGCAGAAACCAGAGACTTGTAAAGCCTGTCCTAGGGAAAAAAGAAATGCAGATGCTAAACCAGAAAAATACCTTTAAAGTTGTATCAGCTGCATAAGAAAGAGAGAACTCCCTTCAGGAATGTTGTGTCCCTGTGGCAGCACTCAGAGCATGCTGTCAGGGTGAGTTCTCGGGGCAGGAGGGGGGCCAGGCTGTGGCCAGCCCTGGCTGAAGGGCTGTGCTCCCTCCTGGGAGGGGGAGCCAGGCATCCCCTCTGGGCCACCGGGCAGCTCTGGCACTGCCACGGGAGCTGCAGTGCAGGGGGCACCAGGTCAGCTCCAGCTCTTCCTTCAGCTGCTCCAAAAATGGGAGTATTTGCCCAGCTGGGAGAAAAGATCAGTTCAGACATTGTTTTCTGCCCATTCATGATTGCGCCTCGCATTGACATATTGTAATTTTAATGTGAATATGTATTTTCCCACATTTGTCATGGCCTGAGGAAGGTTGGTGAAAGTTTTTTCTGTCTCCTGTTGGCATGAGCATATATGGACTTCAGCAGAGGAGGGGTTGCATGAGAATTAGATATTTCCAACTTGTTCTGCAAGGAGGTTGCTCGGGGTGAACCTGTAGAACAAAGCACTTTTCACTGGGACATAATCCTGCCTTTTTTACAAGTTTCTCAGACCACCCGTGGTGGCCAGTCAGATTCTTCAGTGGTGTGCAGGAAATGCAGTCAGACTGGACTGAAACATCTGGGGGGAAAAGGCCCCTTGGTAATTAAGGAATTTTAAATAATTACCCATTCCATATTGTTCTTTGTTTTCCAATGGTTTGAATTGTAACGAGAGATCATCTCAAGGTACAAAGAATTTCAGATTTCCAGTTGTTCAGACATTGCAGGATGTTTCCAGGATGTTCAGTCCCCAGGGGCTCTTGGTTGAATGTGGGATGGCAACAAAATCTGTAAGGTTTTTTTATTGGTTTAAGAAGGACAGGGGAGGTGAGCACTTAAATACAAAGCTGGGAAAATAAGAGGGAGCGTGAAGCCTGGACTGTGGTGTGGAAGATGAATCACAACTACTGCAGTTCTTGTTTATTCTCTCAGGGTATATGAATGTCTGACTTTCCAAGTGGGCACTGAGACATCTGTTGATTCTTTGTTTATCATCTGTGCTGTTCATGCTTCAGGCCAGATCAGGACACTGGGTAAGGCAAGGTGGCACAACTGAATAGCAACTGAAATGCTGAATCCACATTGCACAATATTGGTAAATAAGGATTGTGAGGGGCAATAAATCCCACATGCCCCAGTCTTAATTTATTTTAAACAGCAAAACAAATGAAACCAAATTAAACTCATAAGTCATTGTGTGAGCAGCGTCCAAAAAAATGTCAGTTCCAATAAAATATGACAAATAAAAGTATTGGCATAAACTCCAAGGATTTATATCACTGGCACCACAATAAGGCCTTCTTTAGTTGATCTTGAGACATGACTCAAAATGTGAAGAATGAGAATATAAATATAAATAAAGGGATTTTTTTTCCCTAAACACTGAAAGGGTTATTTTTAACACACTAAACATTTTCTTTTTAAGTTAACACTAGTCAGTGTAATTGGAAGAATTTTTCAGTGGGTTTAGCATAGGCAGCTGAAGTATTCAAAATAATCTGTACAGAACTGTCATGGAGCTGGATTAAATAGATTATTATACTAATCTGATTATAATAACCCAGAGCATCATTCACAGTCCTCATAATGAGCTCTTGCTAATGAGTTCTGTATTACTTTTCCTTAGATGTAACATTTCTGGGAGGAGAGAATGTATTTTTCAAAATATAAACTCTGCACTCGTAGTTTTTTATTCATGGCAATGAGTTTTTGTTCTGAAGCACCCAAGATATTTTTCATCCTTTAATTAAATAACATCAGTGTTCAAATAACAGAGGCTGCCTGTCAAAGAATACAGTGCAGTCATTCAAGTGATCTCCACCAGAATAATTACCCTACAATCAAGCTATAATTTGCCTTTTCAAGTAGACTGAATGATCCAGATTGATTGAAAAAAAGGAGCTGTTTTTTTTTTTAATAGGAAATAAGAGATGTTCATTTCACATTCAACCTTTTAAAAAAATACTTAATCATGAGATGCCATTTGGCAAACCTGAAATGGCTCCTGACAAGCCCCCAGGATCTGGCTGGTAGCTTCAGGCTGACACTGGTGGGAGCTAGACCTGGATATTGAAAATTAATCACAGCACCTTGGCCTTTTCACAATGAGATTTGTCTTGTCCTCAAACTGAATGGAATTACTGTATCCAGAAACCTGGCCACCCTCAAGGGGTCCCCATCAGGCCCCTTCTCCATCTCCTGCCTGGCAGCACTGGAGGCTGGCCTTGCACACAGAAAAATGACCAGACAAGGGTCACTGGTGCCTTTACAATAATTGGTTGTTTTCAGTCCTGTAAATGGAATTCTTTTCCTGTCTTTCCTTTTTCTTAATCTGGCCTTTAAATTTCTGGTTAATCCTGATTTTAATGAAATCTCAATGCTGTACAATACCTCTCTTCAATAGGTATCTGTTGAAATCAAAGTATTTAATCTGAGAAAATCATGTTGTATGATCAGAACACTGAGAGCAGGAAAAAGCTGACAGACAAATGACAGGCTGGTTTATGGAAAGCTAGGAGAAGTACAGAAAAATGTATGTAGAGAAAACTCTAAAGCAAACAAAAGATTTGGCCAGCAAGTTAAATTATAAGGGTAAAGTTTAAAGCAATTTCTTCTGGAAACCCCTGAAGGTTTCATGGAATAAGGCAATTTCTTCAGTCCTGACACCACAAGAGCATAGGAAATTGGAATAAAATTAATAAAAATGAAAACAGTGTAAACCTTTGCTCAAACTCCGAACCAAACAGTTCCTGTGTTTTCATGAAATTCAGAAGAAGATATTGTTAGCTAACAATGCAGTGTAAGAGCTGGCTTTGTGTTTGAACTGCAGTTAAAGGCTGTGGAAAGAGCTTTTCATGTGGCATTTCTGGCTGGGGCTGAGCAGGCTTTGGGGTGAATCCCATGCCCTCCCAGGAGCTGGGAAAAGGGAAAATGGAAAAGTGCAGCTGTGTGCCAAGAGCCAGATGTGCTCGAAGCAAACCATGCAGTTTGGGAGGCGTGTCCCTATTTTCTGAGCTTTCTAAAGCTAAAATAAGAAGAAAGACTGGAAATTATCTGGTTTTGGTAGAGTTCATCTTTCTGCCACTCTTCCTTTTTTCCCTTTCCTGTGATATTCTGCTCCAGTTTTAAACAGGACCAGGCTGAGCCATCAGAGATCTTTGTCCCAGCAGCTCTCAGGGACTGCCTGTGACACAAACCCTGGAGGTTCTGCTGCTCTGGGGCACTTCAGGTGCTTCATCTCCATCCAGCTGAGCCTGTAACTCCTCACAGGCTCTTTGCTTTTGCTCTAAGTCTGAAACAAAAGTGTGGGTGTACCTCTGTCAGAATTCTCTTGTTTTCATTCGTTTAACTGCAGTTTTTTAAGGGTGTTGCTGAATTAAAGTATAAACTGCTTTTGTTCATAATAGCAGTCCTGAATGTGTAAATCTGCTTTCTGTAAGGGTGACTATTAAGATGAATCTATTTGCATAAGAAGCTTATTTTCATATATTTACCCCATGTTTTTACTGCCTTATGGTTAGGGCTTTTGTGGTTCCCTTGATCACTATGTTTGTGAACTGCAGCTGTATAAAGTGAGTGTTTGTGATCACAAAGGCAAAGTGAAAAGATAATTTTACACTGACCAAGCCTTTGATAGCTAAACCCCATTTCTGGACCTGGCATATTCCACTTCTGTAACCTGGGGCAAACCATTTCAATGCAGCTGGGTCACTACCATGAGCTGTATCCCCTCCCAGAAGCACAGTCTGCTTTTCTGGGAGGAGGAATTTGCAGTTTGCTGGAGAACATCTCAGGCCTCTGCACTGAGCTGAGCCCTGCACACTCTGCAGAGAACCTGGGCACTGCTCCTGCTCCAGTTCATGAGTTCAGCCCCAGGCAGCCCCAAAGCACAGGAGGGGAGCTCAGCACCAGAGCTCTGCACAGCCTCTGCTCCTTTCTCAGCTTTCCCTTCCAGCTGCTCCTTGGAATGCAGAGCTTCACATGTGTGAGCATGAGGCTCATCTGTGCCTGAGTCAGTCCAAACCCAAACACTGGGAAATGGTGTAACCTGGGGAAAAACCAAAATGTGGCTTTGTGGAGGACCCCGCCTCTGTGCTGAAAAGGATTCTGGTGTGAAAAGCCCTTGAGCTAGCAGCCCCTTCCAGTAATGAAATCTAGGGGAGTCTGAAGTCTCTGAGGGTGTTAATAAGGAATTTTGCTGGCTCTGTAGTTGAGACAATGGTCCAAAACTCCTTTAAATCCAGGGAAAGCCTAGCTGGCTTAAGTGGGTTTGGGCTCAAGCCATGAGTTCTGTAATGAAGCTCTTAGGCAGGTTCAGCTGGACATGCAGACACAGGGTTTACTTACAGCTCAGTCTCAGGCCCTGCTGAACCCACCCTGGAGCTCCCTGTGGCTCCAGTGCAACATAAAGAGATTAAAGATGATGACAGAAGTCATAATGAGCTGCCTTAGTGAGCAAATTGTCAATAGCTGCTTTTCTAGGTAAGAGACACCGGAGGTAAGATATCCCTGGAACAGCCTGACTCACCTCTCAGGTGTGGCCTTTGGGTTTTGTTGCTCCTCCTGCTCTGCTGAGGTTGAATATGGCAAGAACTAGGGGATTTTGGCAAGGCAAACCATGGAAGAGAAGTAGGAACAAATCTCCAGAAAAAGCTGGGTTGGATCAATATTTTGCTGGTGGGAAATAAGCAAAAATGAAGCATTAGTGTGTAAAAAAGAAATAAGAGACCTGACTGTGCTGCTGAAGTCCTGGTGGAAGGGTTCAGAGGATTTCCTGAGCTGCTGTTTGCCCTGCACTGGGTGCATCCCACTTAAAATGAACCCAGCAGGTACTGGGTAGCACCAGAGGGAGGACAACAGGGTTTGAAGAGGCATCAGGGGTAATGCTGTTGGTAAACAATATTTCAGATAGGATTTTGCTACTTTTGAAAGTTTTATTTTCTTTCATTCCCTGAAATTCTCTCTGCAGTACTCTGAGACAGGTGGGAGGCCCCTTGTGGGCACGGCTGAGCCCCAGAGCGAGGAAGGGCTGTGCTTTCTCCTCTCTGTCCCTCTCCTCAGGCTCTGCTGCTTTTTGATTCTGTGTAGCATGAGGAGACCATAATGAGAGGCTGGCCATAAACCAGAAGATTGCCTTTAAATTCTATTTCTTTTCTTTGTGTTGATGCTCAGGGCAGTTTCACTCTGGTGCTCGAAACTCGTGATTAATGTGCGGGCACAGCCTGGGCTGTCCCCCACAGGGATGTGATCCCCAGCAGGTGAGTTTGAGGGGGTGCCTGTGTGCTGTGACTGCAGCAGAGCCTTCTGTGTGCAGGGCAGCCCAGGGTGCCAGGAAAAAGGGAAAAACTCCCAGGGACTGCCTTGGTGCCCCTGTGATTTGGATCTTCTGCTGCAGAGGATCCAAACTCTTCTCTGGGGAAGGCTGTTTTGCCCCTTTCTTCAATTTTAGAAATCCTTAATTTTAAATTACTCACCACAAGAGTTTGTGCAAGAGCCTCTGATCTGTGTAAGAAATGACCTGGCATTTTTTAATGAACCACATTTTGTGTTGCTCTGAGTAAGGAGGGGATGATATGAGCACAGGGTAGAGATGCACAGCATGTGCCACTTTTGGTTGTGAGGGTACTAAAAAGATTCTTAAGTTGTAAGTCATGGTTGGAAGGAATCTCTTGACTTATTTGGATTGTGTATCACTGTGACAGGTTAGCCATCATCTCTTTAGTAAAAAAATACGTTTATTTTCTGGGCTGTCAGCCACTTATTATTTATAAAGAGGTCTTAATTGGAAGTGTTGTCCCATTGGAAATATTCCCATGAACACTAACAAGAATGTTTCCAAAAATAGCATGTTTAGCAAAAGAAAGAAACCTTCAACCTCTGCAGCATAAAACACCCCGAGCTCACACTCAGATGACACTGGAAGAGTTGCTGCCACGTTGGGAGGCACTGTGCTACTAAAAAGGGAGTGCCTTGCTTTGGGTGACCCTGATCCCAGCAGAGCACCGTGCCTTGTGCCCACTGTGGGCTCAGCAGGAGCAGCACGGCTGCCTCTGAGCCCTGCACAGCCCCTGGCCTGCAGCACTTTGCTGAAGGCTTGGGATTTTCGGTTTGTGACTTTTCTGACGGTCTGTAGAATTTCCCCAGTAAATTAAATTGTGCACTCAGCCGTTTCTGTTTACATACAGTTACGGTTCTGTTAGATCTAAAAGCGTTTCCACTATTTGTGTAATACATTTTTCTTAAAGGAGGAGCAAGACAAGGAAATTCACCGATGCTTTGCAGGGTGGTGTGTCCAGGAGCTTGCAGGAATGTCACACTCAGGTACTTCATGTAACTCCTGGCCACTGCATCCTGACTAGGTGCTTAAACCCAGGTTACCATGAGGAGATTTCCCTGAAGTGCAACAACAGCCTAGCAGTGCTGCCATTGAAGGGAGAAAATAATTTCTCATTCTTTGCCCATCTGAAATTGTTGCACTAATAACAGGCAAGCGAGTTTGGAGACTCTGCAAAGCTCTGCTCTCCACATTCCTCAGACCATTAGATCAGCATCCAGAGGGACCCACTGGTTTCAGGAATCTCGGAAAAATTGATGGGGATGGGGGTGGGGATGGG
>VYZP01053897.1:14633-68731 GCA_013400635.1 Hypocryptadius cinnamomeus
AGCCCCTGGGTCCGGGCAGGGGGCTCGGGAAAAGCCCCTTCGGCTCTCCGGGCGCTGCTGGAGCTGCTCCCGGCTCAGGTGCGAGCTGGGGCTGGGCTCCCTCTGTCCCAGCCGGGCACGGAGCCTCCTTTGCCCCGTCACCCCCTCAATCGGGGGTAATGGATGGGAAAGAACCTGTGAAAAGTCACATGGGAAAAGCAAACTGGGGACTAACACCAAATGTCCTGAATCCGAGTGGCTCTTTGGTTACACAAAGTAAACGTTCCCTTGTCTCACCTAGCGGGCCTGAATATCTTGTCCTTAAGCAAGTGTAAGATTTTGTAATGTTTTCCAGCCTGGTTACAGCAGTCTTATCGTGGAAGGACTGAGCGCTGGCTCTCCTGCCAGGCTTTGTCGTGGGCTGTGGCACCGCTCCGGAATGTTTATTGTGCTCTGTCATTATTTATACTCCATCGCTCCCATTGCCCCCGGTCCCACCCGCTCCCGGGAGATTAGCCCAGGCAGGGGAAGGATAAATGCCGATTAGCAGCCAGCCGAGGGATGGAAGGGTCAATATAGAACAAAGGCTGCACATAGAATTCACAAAGAACGTGAGGCATTGCCTTTCAGAGGCATAGCCAGGGTTCAATGAGAACGGAAAATGCTAACATATAAATCCAGTCCTAAAAAAATATATCCACAACAAACTACTGAGTGGTAAATATTTTTGCTATTAAACCTGGTACTCTGTTTCTGACATGAACTATTAAACTCCTCCTAAAGCTTTCATTAAATCATGTCTTCAAAACTCCCTTTCAAACATGGTCCTCTGTGTGGAAGGGAATGAGTCTGCAGATGGATGAGGACAAACTCTTATTACCATGCAGAGTAAGTGAAATTTTAATGTTTCACTGCTCCAGGCTGTCAAAGTCCTTGTGCTCTTCAAAGAGAAGGGCTCAGATTCTGTTCAGTCTTTGTGGAGGAAAATTAGGGCATCTTTGTGCTTTTTTAAAGTATGTTTAGAAAAGGTCATTCGTACTGTTTCTTCACTTGGAAGCGTATCTCAGGATAACTACGCCTGTTGTGTGAAAAATTGCCTAAAAGGTCTCTAAAGCCTTCTCCATAATAAATATGAGTTAATGTGGATTGATTCTTCTTAATTATGACTTTCACTCTTGCAGGAAACAGATGTTTGCTAACTCAGATTTCATTTCTGGCTTGGCAAAGAACTGTGTACAACTGAAAGCAATGAGGGCCGGTGAGACTTGCCATTGCTGCTGGGTTTTAAGCTTTGCTGTGGAATTCAGCACAACTTCTTGCTTGTTATTTAAGCTGGAGCTTGTTATTTGCAGGCAGCAAACCTCTGTTCTGTGGGGCTTCAGCTCCACCTGGTTATCAGAAACCCAGGTGAGTGTGGGCTGGCATCTGGGTGCTGCCCACCCTGGGTGCTGTGGCTTGGGCAGTGCCCAGCTGGGGCTGAGCTGCCCCAGGTTCTTCCTTCTCACTTGAATTCTCTGCCTCAGTAACAGCGGGACTGGGAATCACAGCTGAAGTGCTGACTGTCCTGGATGGCTCCTGTCTGATGCAAATGTTCCTCTTCTTTAAAAAATGATAAAAAGCCATCAGGAGGAAAAGTCCAGGCACTGTTTTAGAAACTAAGAATTGTGGAAATACTGCCTAATAGAAAAAATATTTTAAAAACTGATTCTCCTGTGTGCATCCCTTTAAGGGGTTCTGGTTTCTGGTCCCTGTCACAGCTGCTGCCATTGCCTCGAGGATGTTTCCTGTGCCAGAGCTCTCTGCTGGGCCTGCAGAGCTGTATGGCAAGGGGAAACATTTCTGCCTTTGTCAAAATACTACAGGTGAATGGGGGGAGAGGGAGATTCATTTGCTTCGTTCATTGTGCTTCTGTTGGATTAGAGAACGTGTCCTTTTATAAACAGCTTTTTCTACAGCAGTCAGACCAGTTCTTTTCCTTTGGGAATACTTTCACATGAGTTAAGAAAAACAGAGTATATAAAGAAAGGGTGCATAGGAGGCACGTCTGCTTCTTGTTTTAGAAAAGCAACAGATTTTTAATGTAATAATGCAGAGTAGCAGAAAAAGGCACAGAAAAGAAAACAAAGAGCCTTAACAAGAGGCACCATCGTCTATTTCGTTACATAGTTTTGGAAAGTTATCTCGGATTTGTATCAGCATTAGCACAAAAGCTATTGCATTATTCTGCTTGTAAGGCGGGTGGGGAAAAGCTGAAATGATATTTGATTCATCTATCCAACCGTCCCTGTAAGGTTCTAGCAGTGTGAGCAGAGCTGGGCGAGGCTGGTTGGCACAGACAGCTTTGGGAGTGCTGGGCTCTGCTTTACCTGCACTGAAAATAGTGTTTTAAGGAGCCTGGGAGTGCAGGGGCAGCACAAAGCAGCCCAGCCCTGGGCCAGGGCAGCGAGCAGCACAGCCAGGCTGTAGTGGCAGCCTTGGCAAGAAATGCCTCACAAAGTCCCCTCCTGACGAGCCAGGCTGAGCCGAGGGGCTTTGGGACCTTCAGCTTTGCTGCATCCATGCTCCAGGGTTACTTCCAGCCTGGCCCATTTAACTCAGATGACCTAGAAGAGATCAGAGCATAAAAGACAGAAATGAGCTCTTGGGTATGGGTGAAGGGCCCACGGGAGTCTGTTTAGGGCCCCTCAGTGAAATCCAGGTGGATCTGCCATTAAAAAAAAGAGATTTCCTTCTTTTATTTATTTGCCAGTCTGAAAAACTCTTTTTGAGCCCTGACAACCACGCTGGGTTTCTTCTTCTGTGCAGTGAGATGTTCTGGAGCTCTGGGCTGAGTGGACAGAGGCAAAAACAGAAGAGCTGCTCTGCAGGGCTCTGCACAGCATTAAATCAGAATAAAGCCTTTTAGGTAATGAGTAACTGCCTCAACATGAGCACCTGGGGTGGAATAACTTGCATTTGTAATTACCTGGATTAAATGAGATCTCTTTGGGGCCAGACTGAGTAGATTACCTTGGGAGAGCAGTGTCTGGCTGCAGGATCTGCCCTGAGCCAGCCAAGGCAGTGGGGAGGGTCCCAGCTTTGATGGCTCTGGCTCTGCTCAAACAATTCTGGTAATAACACCCAGGAAGGAACCTGTTGCTCCCCTGCTCTCCCATTTGGATTGACTTGCTAAAACACAGAGGCAAGGCAAAACACAGAGGCAAGGCTCAGCTCTGCCCTCACTCCATCCCTCCATACCGGTTTAGATGGTTCTGTACATGTAATTTTTTCTCTTACATATGGATATAACTGTTTAGCTGTAAGGACATATCAGAACTCTCTGACTGCTATGTTGCTAATTATGTAAATGAGACTTTCTTGAGAGACAATATTAATATTTTCACCTCTTCATTCTTTGGAATAGAGCTGTGCTTTAAGGAACATGAAAAATGTTTTCACTTAAGCATTAAGGCAGCTTTTCATACAGATCATCAGTTCAGTTCTGTGTCCATTGGTGCTTACACAAGGAAGGGCTGCCACGCTGAGCTCTGCTTCTCCCTGACTGGCATTTAAATTTTTTAAACATCAAATATTTACTGATGTAACCCAGTTGCTCACCAAATTGAATTTCAAAGGTCCTTATCCTGCAGTTTCTATTTGTGCACATCTCCCATGCAAGGCAGCTCCGTGCATCTCTAATGAAAATGAACCTGCTTCTTTCTGGAGCTATTTTTTAACCTTTCTGTGCTCTCCTTTATTACCGTGATTTACAACAATATTGTGAGTGTTATTAATCCAGACTGCAGTCAGTGGTTGTTTGGCATGGGTTTACACTGCAGTGCTGCATCTTAAATAGCTCTGCCTTCCAAACTGGAAGAGTTTTGGCTTGCAGCCCCTCACCACTGCCCAGCGTTCACCCACAGGCACAGCACCCACCCAAAGAGCGGGGAAAAGGGGAAATGCACTGTCAGATATGTGAGATCTTTGCACCTGAGCAAGGTGTGACAGCACAGCCCCAGAGGATACGTGGTCAGCTTTGTGCTCAGGAGTCCTGGAGCTCAGCCTCAGCTCTGAGCCCTGGTGCTGTGCTCAGGGTTTCATGAGTGGAACTTCTCTGCTAGGGTGGGACTTCTGTAGCTGTAAAATTAAAGAAAAGCCACCTGGAGCTGTGCATGTGTGTTTAGGGAGTTCATAGTTTTAACTGAAGGGTCGCAGGCAGTTTCTGTTGCCAAAATTGCAGCTTTCCTTGAGCAGTTTGGAGAGAACTGGCTGCCAAACCCAAGATCAGAGCTGTTGCTCTTTAGCAGTGCCATGGAGCCTGCCTGTGCTGCAGGCAGGGGACCTGAAATGGACCAAAGGAACCAGCTGAAGCACCAAGGGACAGATCATAGGTGAGGGTGTGCCAGAGGCCAGGGCCTGACAGCCCTCACCGACATCTGCAAGTGCTCAGATGTTGGCTTGGCAGCCCTTGCATGAAGCCCCTTGTTCAGTGCTGTAAAAAAGATGGGATCCTGTTAAGAGAATGGCATTTTAATTCAAATGGATGTGGACTTGGTAGCAGAAAAATAGCAAGATCCTCAGATGTTCTACATATTTGAAAGCAGCAAATTTCTTTGCTGTGTGCCATAATTAAAAAAGAAAGCACCAGGACAATTCCCTCATCCATTCCCTCCTCCTTTCTCCTCTCTCTTATAGAAATGATCTCTGGTAGAGCAGCCAAGATATTTTTCAGTCTGGTGCTCATGGGTCTTTTCATTGCTGTTTTGTTCTCACACTGCTTGCCCAGTACAGCAGCTGTTAAATAGACAACTCTGAGAACTGGGGAAGGATATTGGTGAAATATTTGATTAACACTATTTTTGCAGGAAATTGATATGTCAACTATTTTTAGTCTCAGGCAAAGGAATAATCAAACCCAATCCATGTGGCAACCTTCTCCGATTTCAGATGACTTTATAACCTCTGGTATTTCACTCGTTTTTAATTTTATATTGCAGTCTGTCACAGCTTCCCACCCTTCGTGACTTCATGCAGTTTTTTTAACTGTATGATTGTCCCATTAGGAAATACATTCAGCAGACTTTCCTGTTGGAAAGTGTCGTGTTCATTGCTTCAGAAAGTGTGTGTTGGCACAGCTCTGCTCACAGCAATGAAACAACTGCAAGTCTGGCTTTTATCCATAACACACTCTAATTCCCTATTCATAACCTAAATTCCTTTTTGTGCAATTTGCAATTTTTTTTTCATTACATATGCTAGTTACATCTTAGGGTGAATCAGTCAAATGGACTCTAAATTAAAATAGTTGGCTGATCTAAACCCCAAATCTGTTGCAATGCAGTTTTCTCACAGCTTGGAAGAAAACAGCCAATATAGCCACCATAGACAGGGGTGATTATTCTTTCTGTCTGTCTTTTTCCAGGTAACTGAGTAGATGAATGTACCCTAAAGTTTTAATCTTCTAGGTAATTAGGAGAAATAGATGGAAAGGAAAGTCAATAAACCATGTGAACCTGAATAGGTCACGCTAACAGTCAGGATGTCACTGTGAGGACAGGAAATCCTTAAATTAGATGCATCATTTTAGTTTCTAATTTAATCCATAAACCAGAATCAAAATTTGTTTTGAACCACACGCACATGAGTGAGGAAACAGAGACAAGTGGGCTCCAAATTGAACTTAATGGGGTAAATTGTCAACTGCTTTGGATGAGAGGAAGCTCAACACCTTGGGCTTGGAGCTGCTGGGTTGAGGTCAGTGACAGCCCTGCCCCAAAGGTTCCTCCTTTTCACACTGCAGAAAGAAGGTGCACACCCTCCACTCCTGGTGGCCACTGCTATGTGCCTAAACATTTGCTTTTTAAATCCAGGGGAGGAGAGGAGAGACAAGCTAATCTCATGCAGGTTCACCCCACCCTCTGCTTGGCTTCTCGTCCTTGGCAAGCCTTCCCAGCAGCAGCTGGCTGCCTGTTTTCCTTCTGCAGTTGAGTTCCTGACATTTCCTGCAGTCGGTTTTCCTGAAGGTTTCCAGCAGCCCTTTCAGCCCACACCCCCCTTTTCTGGCCTCCTCTTCCACTCAGCATGGCTTGTGCCTGGCTCCCAGCGAGGGCTGGGCTCCCACCACACCATCACACAACCCTGCACATCCTCTGTGACAGCCTCTCTGTTTCTGGGCTGTGCTTGTCTCACTGGGAGCAAGTGCTCGCTGTAAGGCTGCTGGACAGCCCAACCCAGACAGGCAGAGCAGCACAGGGTTATTCACACAGACACAGACACAGACAGGCAGAGCAGCACAGGGTCATTCACACAGACACAGACACAGACAGGCAGAGCAGCACAGGGTTATTCACACAGACACAGACAGGCAGAGCAGCACAGGGTTATTCACACAGACACAGACAGGCAGAGCAGCACAGGGTTATTCACACAGACACAGACAGGCAGAGCAGCACAGGGTTATTCATACAGACACAGCCAGAGCAGCACAGGGTTATTCATACAGGCAGAGCAGCACAGGGTTATTCATACAGACAGGCAGAGCAGCACAGGGTTATTCAGGCTGGAAAAGACCCTCAGATTTGGGTCCAACCAGTCCTTCCTCAGGGCACAGGCTCGGCAGACAGGCACTGACTTTGCCCTGTTTCGGTGCCAAGAGGTTGCTTTCCTCTTTCCATGAATTCTTTTTTGGAGAAGCTGCATGTGGCCCTCTCCATGCAGAAGGAGTGATTTGAGGAATTTGGATTAGGCAGAGCACATGCACAGATCCTGGATTACTCAGTGTGCTGCTACTTTCCCTCCCCTGAAAGCTTCATAGACTGTCCTTTCACAGGCTTTTAATAAACACTCAAGTGACTTAATCTTTTAGTGTAAAGGCCTACTTGTATTTTAAGCTTTCTGTTATCAATGTCATTAAATCAATATCCTCAGTTCTACAGGATCCAAGTCACATATAAGCTGTCACACACAGTTTAACTTTAAAAGTGCAGTATTGAGGTACAGTCAGTTCCTTTTTCATAGATTAGAGAGTACTTTGAAGTAGAGCTGTTGAAGATCAGAGGGAGTTTATTCCTCTGCAGCCAGTTTCTTACGTGTTGGGGGCTCTCTATCCTAATGACAGCTCTGCTGCAAAACTTCAGTGAAGTCTCAGAAGACGAGTGTTTTATGCAGTTATCATAAATGGCACTGGAAAGCCTTGTGGAGATTACATAATGGGTGATAAAACATGGGACAGATTCTTTAAGAGAAATAAGAAGGCAAATTAGGATAGACCCTTCTTTGCCATTCTTTAATATATTTATCTATTTTTCATTATTATTATTTACTTATTCTTTCTCCATCTGAGCACATACACAGCTCTGGACAGGTCAGAGCCTGTATGGCCTCACTTGGTGTGGTTCATTGTCTAATGAGTGACATTTGTGTTTAGAGTTAAGATGGACAAAAACAAGGACGTGTTCCTTGCCAGAGAAATTTGATTGAGGGTAAAACATACATCTGGGATTTATTTGTGCAAAAGATGCACGACTGCAGTACCATGTCTTCTTCCAACCTGACCCTGGGGTGCCCTTTCCATTTAGAGTATTAGAATCCACATTTATCTAGAGAAATCTTCCAAATCAGAAATGGCAGTTATTGTTCCATCTTTGCTGTTATTGCAGCAGATCTTTCTCTCTCTCCCTTTCTGTGTTTTTTTAGCCACTGTCTGTCACAGAAGTGACATAATTTGTAATACAAGGCAGCTGTATTCTCTCATTTGCTCCCTTCAGGAAAGCTGTGGAGATGATGGATGTCACCTCATTCAGCACAGCTGGCACAGCTGGGACGTGGCCTGGCTGCTGGGGAGCAGCATCAGCTCTGCCAACAGCTGCAGACCAGGGCAGTGGCAGCAGGCTGGGGCTGCACAGGGAGCTGTCCCGGGACTGGGGGGTGTCACTGCTGGCTTTGCTCCCTGGAAAACGGCTCCAGGGTGTCCCAGGCCAGAGGGAAGGGCAGTGACAGTGCTGGGGTGACAGTGACAGTCCTGGAGGGACAGTGACAGTCCTGGGGTGACAGTCCTGGAGTGACAGTGACAGTCCTGGAGGGACAGTGACAGTCCTGGGGTGACAGTCCTTGTGACAGTGTTGGGGTGACAGTGACAGTCCTGGGGTGACAGTCCTTGTGACAGTGTTGGGGTGACAGTGACAGTCCTGGGGTGACAGTGGTGGGGTAACAATCCTGGAGGGACAGTGCTGGGGTGACAGTGACAGTGCTGGGGTGACAGTGCTGGAGGGACAGTGACAGTCCTGGGGTGACAGTGACAGTCCTGGGGTGACAGTCCTTGTGACAGTGCTGGGGTGACAGTGGTGGGGTAACAATCCTGGAGGGACAGTGCTGGGGTGACAGTGACAGTCCTGGAGGGACAGTGACAGTGCTGGGGTGACAGTGACAGTGCTGGGGTGGCAGTGACAGTCCTCTCTCACAAAGCACCTGACCTGCAGCCCCATCCTGTGACAGAGGCTGGGCAAAGGGTGAGGCAAGGAGCTGCAAACCCGGGCCAGGGATGTGCTGGGGCAGATAAGAAAATTCCGTTTACGCTGTGCAGAGAGTGGGCTGGGCAGGGAATGTCCAGAAATTCCTGGTTATCTCCAGCCAGGAGGGAACTGTGCTACCTTGTGCCTGACACTCCTGGCTGGGCTCGTGAGAGAGGAGAAGGAAAATTGCATCAGGAACCTCTTGTACTTGGTTGAGTTTCAGCAGGGTGAGGTGGTGGGGTTTTTTTCTTCATTCCCTAAAACAAGGAAAGCAGAACTTGATTATCTTTGGTCTTGACAGCAGAATTGTGTTGCAATAATCTGAGAGCTGTTAATTCACCAGTGATTTTTTTTATGTTGAAGACTCTTGTAATTAAAAAATTGCCATAAGGCAGGGCCCACATAATGTGGGCTTTAGGGATTTATGTATTAGAAAGGGTTGAACAAACACTGGAAATCCTCTAGTTTGCATATTTTGTCTGTAACAAACTATTACTTCACTCCAATAGAATTTGAATAATTTTGTCATCAAGCTCATGTAACAGAGTGGAGAATGGGATCTCAAAGCTTCTGGAGTACAGGAGATTGAGTTACTTACTAAACCTGTTTATGGAAGATAGAAATGATGTCATTATAATGCTGAGGTGTACTAAAATAAAATATTGAATTACAGCATGGCTCTTTCAGTTTGAATGTCTGTTTTGAAGTAATTGCTGTTGTGGAAAGAAAATGTCTGGGAGTTGGTCATTGTAATGCACATATTTCAGAGTTATTAATCGTAAAACGTGACATTTTTACTATGCAGTGAGAACAAACGATGAACAAAACCCAAAGAAGCCAAGTGTGTGCTGAAGAATGATGTCCCAGTCCTGCAAAAATTAGCACATGCAGTTGTGCTTATGTGCAATAGTGATCCTGGTTTGCTATTTGCCTAAAGGAGGCACAGATTTCTCACTCAGAGCGGTACAAGTTCAATCCCAGTGTGTAAAATTAAGACTGAATACCATCTTTGCATGTTTGGAGCTTGTGTTGAAGATGTGAGGACTGAACAATTTTGCTGCCAGTTCTGGTGTGTTAATCGACAATCAGCCTCTTGAAATTATTGTAGCAATGAGAATGTGAAGTAGCTGAATAGTGGAATTTAGTCCTTTTTAAACATTCCTTCAGGGTTTCTATTTTTTCCTTGCAGACGCCCAGACAATACAGCCAAGCACTAAATGAAAGTAACAGAGTTCATCTTTACTGTGCATTTCTGGATTATAGGTATGTTACATAATTCCAAATTCTTTAACTTGGTTTTATTAGATTACACCTACTTTGTGATGCTGTGTACTTTCTATATTCTTCTTGCTTCCTTTCATCCATGGAAATAGTTAAAGAAATGGAACCACTGGCTCATAAAAACCACAATCTGATTGTTTCTTCTTACCATAGATAGGAGACCTGGTATTCCCAGACCCTGGGCTGGGTGGTAATTGGGAACTGAAGACATTTTGAAATCAGAGTTGCAGACTGATACAAATCGTGCTGATCTCATTTCGTGTGTCCACTTGGGCAGGTGCTTGGATGTTCCAAGGTGGCAAAGCTCCAGCACAGCCTTTGTTTTCACTGGCTCTGTGCCACAGCAGCGTGTGAAATCTGTATTTCAGAGCTGTGAATTTTGGCCGATGCATGGAATGGATAAACATAATGCAATGATCCATCTTGAATGCAAATTAGAATTAAAGGGAAATAAATATCACCTCGAATTTCACTCAGAAAATAAGAGCTATGGAAAAGCAGTAGCTTTTTTTTTTTTTTTTTTAATAGCACTGAATACATTTAAATTTTTTCTTTTGAAATACGCTGCTCTTAGTGAATTCATTGAGAAAGAATACAAATAGTGAATTTTTAATTTCATGGGGATTAACAGGTTTTGAGCTGTAACAATGTAAGCCTAATTGATGTAGCAATGGTCTGGGATGCTGTGATCCCTCCTGAACACCGTGCACTTGGGAAGGTCACAGCAATTGTTTTACTGAAGTTTTGTTTCACCTGTGGTGAGCTGCCCCAGCTGTTGGCAGTTCCTCGTTGTTATGTTTACTCACAAATTAGGATAAATTAGAAGCAGGTTTCATGAAGCAAATGAATATGGTTGGGGCATTGTTCTGTACTGCTCTGTGCTGGGCCCCTGGAGGCTTTGTGAGGACACAAACTCCAGTGTGAAATCTGTCCTTCCAGATGAGCTTCATGGCGCCAGGGCACCGCAGTTAATTTGGGTTCTGCCCTACAGCAGTCTCTCTGAGAGCTCAAGGAGGTCCTGAAGGGCAGAAGTATGAGGTAATACCTATCTTTAAAACAAGCACTGAGAGGAGCACAGATCACTCAGTCCATCTACAGGACTCAGGAAATACCAGAAGAAAAACAGCTCCTGTCAGACCAGGGGTGGGTGACCTGTGTGCCTGAGGCTTCTGGGTCCCCACTCCACTCCAAGGCTGCCAGAGCACACAGAATTCTGGCTTGCCCTGGCTCCCAGGAAAAGCAAACTCATGAGGATCACTGCTCAAAGAAAAGCCAAGTGCACGAGGATCCTGAGAGCAGCCCCCCCATCCTGCCCAGCCATCCCCACAGCGGAGCAGGAGCTGCCCCTTGGGGTGAAGTGACAGAAGGGACAGGGATGGGCCTCTGGAATTTGTGCTCATCAGCCTGAATTACTGTGGCAGGATGAGTGTGACACTGGGTAGGGATCAGGCAGCTGACATGACAGAAGGCATGCTGATTTTGGGGGGTTTTGCAAGATTATTGGCTTGTCCGGTACTGCAGTTCTCAGAATACAGAAATCTGGGTCTGGGTGAAATGCCATAAATGAGATGCAAAATGTAATGTAAATGTAGTTGTCATTCATTGATTATAAAACTGGGAGGAAATCTCTAGAGACCTTCATGGAGGGGTCTGACCTGTGCCTTGTCCTGGTGAATATTTTCCTTAACTATTTCCATGATGGAACTGAGAGGGCACTCGCAGTGTTTGTGGGTCTCCAGCCCGAGATGGCTTCCAGCCCTTTTCCTCTCCTGTGCAGCACAGTGCATGCCAAATTAACCCCCAGCAGGTGCATTTTGGCAGAGGTGACGTTTGGTTTTTGTGCTTCACAGCAATGGGACTGGTGTTTGGTCCAACGAGGGCTGTGTGAGGGACAGTGGGGACCTCAACCACTCCGTGTGCCTCTGCAACCACCTCACCAACTTTGCCATCCTGATGCAAGTGGTGCCTCTGAAGGTGAGACTCAGCACAGCAGAAAATCTGTCTGTTAAAAATGGAGCATAAATGCATCAGTTACACCCTCATATCACGTAAGTGACTGAGACCAGGCTCATTCATGCCCAGCTTGGATTTATTTCTTGCTTCTGTTGTGTTATCCAGAGAGCTTAGTTAATACCCCAGCCCTTTGTGTCAGTCTGACCACTTGAAGGAGGGGTTGGCTTCCTCAGGTCATCCGGTTTTTATCTAGCCATTATTATCTTTATGACTTGTAAAGCACCTAATGATCCTATCTGGTTTCCAAGTACAATTTTTCTAGGAACTCTTCAGGCTGATAATAAAATGCAGCTTTGCCTCAAGACCTCCCCTCTGGTAAGACAGAAGTATCTTGGGAGAAATGTGCTATTATTAACCCTGTTTTAAAGAGCAGCATTCAGGGAATTAGCCAGGATTAAACAGGACAGCCACCAATTAAATGTCACTGAAAGATTGCTTGGTTCTCCACTGGGGAATAGCTCTGAAAGGCCCAGCTTTCAACTAAACAGATTTAGGATTGTGATGATTAATGGGATGCTGCACTAAGTTTTAGTATTATGCAATATTAGTAATTAGAGATCAAAGATATTTCATAAAGAATTCTTTGGAATCAAGTTTTCCTTAAGAGGTCTGAAGCACATAACTAGGAAAGGCTGGCTGTGAATGGACCTTCCAGTTCATCACAGGTCTTTAATAGCTGTATTTTCAGTAACTTCTCTCTCCTTAAATTTTTGTTCTGATGCATTTACATCCACTAGACTTTGTGCAGAATGTTTTTCCACAGCTTTGTTTTCTCCTTTATGATAAAAGGAAAATCCCATCCCAAATCTTTGTCCAAGACATTACCCTTAAATGGACCATTTAGAATTTTCTTGTGGTGCTAATATTTTTTAACTAGTGCAAGGAATTGTTGTCATTATTGTGTAATTGGCATGAAGAGTCAGGAAAAGACAGAACTCCTGGCTTTTGAGCTGTGCCAGCAGCCACAAATTCCCAAAGCATTTGCTAAGTCAAGCCTGCTGAACCAACGTGACAATTGGACACTTCTCTCAGGTGTCCTTGGAACCCTCTTAAGCAAATGTTAAAATGCTGTGGATTTTGAGCATATACTTGTGTTTGTTCACCACGTTCAGACATTCATGAGCCAAGGTTCAAAGGGCCCATTTAAATCACCCCTTGGTGATTTAATGCTCTAAGACATTGTTACAGTGATGTTATATCTGATCTTGAAATTTTGTACATTTTAATCTTTTCATAAATGAAGTGCACAGATAATATGAAGCAAGAAAAAGAGGGTGGGAGTATGCAACTGCCCACGTTTGAACAGCTCTGTTTAAACAGCTATAATACATCTGTGGCCAAACAGATCGAAATGGATCAAAATTTTTTTATATGAATACTGTTTTTGACAGAATATTTATTTTTCTCTAGATTCTGGGAAAAAAAATTAGATTCTTACCCAAAAAGGCTCTGCTTTTCATAAAAAATGGAAATAAGTTATTGGAAATGAACTGCCTGAAAACTGTGGAATTTTTCATCAAAAGCTGTGTTTTGGTTCAAAAAAAAAAAGGGAATTAATTTTTCATGGGAATTCTCTGGGTGTTTTACACTTCTCTTCTCCTGAGGAAAGTGCCATTCCCTTTCTCCCCAGGTAGAGATGAATGCAGCTCTCAGGGGAGCAGCAAGAGGCAGAGGGGCCCCTTCACAGCCTTTCATGCAGTAAAACCAGGGGTGCACAGTTCTGCCAGCCCTTGCAGAAAGGCAGGCAGATGCACAGAAAACAATTTAAAAATCTAAAAAAGGGGCTGCTGACAGTGATAGAGTTGCAATACACACCAGTACATGTGCAGCAGCTTCAGACCTGGGAGAGCATCCCCAGGGAGAGCCCTTGTGGGGAAATCCAGGAGCTCTTGGGAGCAGCTCGGTGTGATGGGAGCTCTGAGCCCCTCAGCTCCTCTGCACATTGATTTTCCTTCTGCTCAAAAACAAAAAAAAAAAGGGCATAAGTTTCCCATTAATGTGAGTTTGCAGTTCTTTAGAGCTTGCTGTTCCCAGCTGGAGTGCAGGGGGTCCAGACACAGCCAAGGTGTCTCTGAGCCCAGCTCTGGAAATCAGTGACCTTCCCCTGCCACCTGGGCAGGTGGGTGGGCACTGCTCATGGCAGAGGGCTCAGCTTGCCTGGTAACTGTCAGGGATGGTGACTTTGTCCTGAGTTATGCTGAATTCCAACAAGAATCTTCTTGCTGAAGTCCCTCTCTTTGTTCCTTCCCATGGTTAAATGAGTTTTTTTCCAGCTGGATCCAGCAGCAGGATCCAGGCCCTGGCAGCCCCTGTGACCCTGCCCCAGCCTCCCTTCCTGCTGGCACTGCTCCAGCTCCCCTCCACCTTCACCAGCAGCTCTCCCCACAAACACATTCCGTGCCTTTCTCGTGTCCATCAGTGCCCTGCTGTATTCTCAACATTCCTCAGCACTGCAGAACTGGGTCACTAATTTGTGCACCTGGCCTGGGGAGGAGTTCCAGTTCCCACCTGGATCCCATTTTGCTCCAGTGAGACATTCACAGGAACAGAACTGGAGGGTGTCTTGCATTTCCTGGTGCTGTCTCTTGAACACTTGGAATACTGAGGTGAGGGATGCTGTCAGACATTTGTGGCACAGACTGTCAGGTGGGTGTAATTTCTAGGGAGCATAGAAATACCAGAAAGTTCTGGAGAACAAGCTGGGAGTTCTCCATTTTTCTTCTTGATCTTTACTCAAAACAGGTTAGATTAATTCAGTCACTGTTCTGCTGCATGCCAGCTGGAGGTAATCTCCAAAGGCTGAAATCTGCTGAGATGAAAAATCATTTTTATTCTAATATTCAGAGAAAGAAATTGAAAGAGACTAGTCACAAAGGAAATTTTGAAATTCTGGGATATTAACTTAAACGTGGCAAAATGAACCTTCACTCTGATGTCTGTGGGCTCTGCACCAGGATGGGGAGAACTTGGAATGCTGTGAATTAGTTAAAACTGAGCTGGGATTACAAATGTAGCACTCCAGATTTTACATTGGTTTCAGCAGGAGCTTTAAGGCACTGAAGCCAAGGTGATTGTGAAAGAAGGACACAAACAATGCTGCTGATGAGCTCTGCTCAGTGCCTTCAGAGGTGTGGGGGATTAGTTGTAACAAGTTTATTTCAGGATTGAAATAACCATCTTGGAAAAGCTCACAGCCATGTGGTGCTCAGATGTCAGCCTGGCACCGACCTGTTACCCTGCTGAGGAGCTGGACCACAGGGCTTGCTGAAATTGTTTGTGTTTTATCACTCTGCTGCTGTGTGTGTCAGCCTGGCCACAATTCCTGCTTGCTGAGATTCGTTTATCTTGTTAGGCCTCACTTGAGAATGATAACATTTATTTTGAATTTTGGAGATTAGTGGTCATCAGCTGGTTTAAACAAATAAATAAGTTGATTGGAGGTAAAATGGGAGTGCAGATGAGCAGTGGGTTCCTGAAGGAACATGTTCAACCCTTGATTGCCTTTGTGTCAGGGATGTAATTAAGGTCAGCAGGCAATCAGAACCTGGGAGCTCTTGGACAGCCCTGACCAGGTCAGTGGGACTGGGGATTGTTCAGTGCCACCTTCCCAGCACACCCTGGCCTGGGACACTCAGAGGAGCTGTGCAGACATCAAGGGGTTGCTCTGATCGAGCTTCTCCTGATGGGGAACCCGAGGCTGGGGGGAGAATTCCCTCTAGCAAATAAATCATAGCTGCAGCTGGGGAATTCCTGTCCTCGTCCCTCCTAGGTCCACAGAGCAGTGTTCCAGGCTGCCCTCCCTCAGTGCAGCCAGCACAAACAGCAAGGGAGCCACTGCAGCACCAGGGGAGCTGTGCTGGGAGACAGAAAGAAAGAAAGAACCCATTTCTTGTGATGTGTTTGTTCCTTCTGGAGAAGAGCCAGGAGGAGGAGAGCAGGGTCAGGAGCTGCCTGAGGGGTTTTCTGGTGGGGCAGCAGTGTCCTGCTGGGTGGGACACGAGACATCCCCTGGGCCTGGGGGGTCCCAGCCCTGTGCTGGGGGTCCTGGCAGGAGGGACAGGGACAGTGGAGGAGAGGCAGAGCAGCAGCCCCGTGGCACACACGGGCAGGAGTGCTCCTTCCTAGACAGCAGGAACCCAGCCCAGCACAGAGCTGCAGCTCAAGAGGCCTTCACAGAACATCCAGAGGCTATTACTGCTTTTTGGGCAGCTTCACCCCCCCATCAGTCAGTGGGACCCTCTGCTCCTGCCAAGGAGCATGCCAGCCATCTGGCAGATTTGTTTTTGTAGTGATCCAACAACTGCAAAGCATGCCAGGCTATTTGTACCATCTGCCACGTAAATGTCACTTCAGCTAAAGGATGGTGGGCACCTGGGGACCCAGGGTTCAAAAATCCTTCTAAAGAGGAATCATTTTCTCCCACAGAAAAATAGAGTTTGAAGCTTGGGTCCCCCCCTCCCCAAAACACCAGTGCAGGACACAGCTCAAATATTTATGTCTCCTAAACCATTCTCTTAAATTGCTCTTTTTTCCTGTTTTTCCTCTTGCTGTCTTTTCCAACTGTGAGAGTATAAAAGTGGCTCCTATAAAGTTCACATGTGGATGGACATTTCCAGCTAAGCAGTAGTGTTATACAATCTGTGGTAGAAATTGTTTGGGGTTTTGAACACATTTTCTGCATTTCCAAAGCTAGAGATGACTTTGTTTTTAATGCCATTTGTAGCCTGTTCACAATTCAGAAGAGACCATCAATCAATACAGTTCAAGCAGCTCACCAATGGGCTTGTAAGCAGACAAGTGTTTATACAGGGAAAATACTGAAAACCATCTGATCCTGATGATGGAACTGTAGAAACAACCCTTAGCATTTTTAGGGAGCCCAGGATTTTGAAAAGGTTTGGGTATTTATCTGTGAGCTTCTATTTATGAAAAGAAAATCATCCCGAATTTCTTTTCTTGAGGCAATATATGTGTTTTTATTTTATCTTTCACTGTTAAAGCTGAGTTTTGATAATGCATGACTGACTGAGAAAAAGGAGCATCAATTCGTGTTCATAAAGGCTGTTTTGAAAAAATCCTAGTATTGCAAAATGCTTTAAAAATATGGGGGTAGATGTGTAATTTATCAGTTTGGAGCATTGTTTCCTAAATCTAACTTTGCAGTTATTAATCAAACACTGCACTTTGTGTGCAATAAAATAGCAGTCTGAAATCATAAGCTTTTTTCTTAAAATTTCCAGCCAGCTCCATACTCAAATAGGACAATGAAATGGAAATAATGTGGCACTCTCTGATTTCTGCTGTTTTGTAATTTTTGTATAATTACTTTTCTCAGCATGCTTTTCATTGCTGGGAACATAAAAAGAATAATGCCTTAGTCCAGTAATTTTTCTTTGTGTTGCATATTTAAAAATTGGATAGGCATTGTGATTTTTTTGGTCCTTGTTTATTACCACTGGCAGTTTGTGTAAGTGAAAAGATCTCCACAGACAGTTCAGACAGCCCTGAGCCATCAGATGAACAAAGATAAATCAGCCTGGGTGTTTATTCCAGCATTGCTTTGTAAACTTTCTTTGCTCTTTCTCACTCTCTCCACTTCCCCCTGGGTTTCATTGCAGTGATTATTGTCCCTGTGGAGGAGCAATCTCCCTGATTTTTGTGCTCACACTGGGATTGGGCATCAGATTTCTTTTGTCCTTAGGACACCCGTGCTCATCTTCCCTGAAAATCGAGCCCTGCTCTTGATTTTGAACCAGAGCCATTGTTCATTCCTCTGCTATTCCACTCCTATGCCAGCACAGCTCTGCTGATTTCAATGGGAGGAAATAGGAGAATTTCTGGTTGTCCCTAATCCCACAGAATTACAGGGCAACAGTTGGGCTAGTGCTGCAGGATACCAAACCCCTCGAATTCCTTAGAGGATTGTTTGGCAGTTACTGAATTTCACTCAGCAGGAGAGAGCAAAAATGACTTTTCATTTTGGAAAAGCACAAATATTTAAGAGTGCTATAACTGTCAAAATAACTGCTTTGTTTGAGAAGCATGATAGAGTAGTCTATTTTAATCAGAACACTCACCAAAAGAACTTAGACCTCCTTTCTGTGGTGGAAATGAAAGCACTGAACCACTTGGCAGCCAGTTCTTCTTGCTGACTGAAGGATTTCCCCACGCAGTATAAAAATGTTATGAGCAGGGCACCTTTATCCATCACTTTTCTCTTTGGATGTAGTCACTCTGTGTTTGGTGTGTCCCCTGCCATGGCCTTTCTGTGCTCTGTGTCCCCAGGCTGGAGTGGGAGGCTCAGGGCACCCAGGGCACGAGCCTCCCTCAGAGCCAGCCCTGGGTCCAGATGGGCCCTTTGGAGCCGAAGCCCAGGCCTGGGAAAACAGAGCTAGGCACTCATTTCCATGGAATTGTCCTGGGAGCTGGGTGTTTCACTCTCCTCAGCTGCTCTGCAAGGTCTCAGGCTCACACCTGCACTGCTGTGCCTGTGCTGGACCCGCTGGCTCTGATCCTCCCGGTGCTGCTCTCCAGGGGACTCGGCTCTGCTGCTGGGTGGGAGCAGGAGGAGCTGCTCCTGCTGGGGCAGAGAGCAGAGAGCAGCTGCACCAGCCCTGCTGGGTGGGCAGAGGGTACAGAGCAGCTGCACCAGCCCTGCTGGGTGGGCAGAGCAGGAGGAGCTGCTCCTGCTGGATGGGCAGAGGGCAGAGAGCACCTGCACCAGCCCTGCTGGGTGGGCATGGATGGGCAGAGAGCACCTGCACCAGCCCTGCTGGATGGGCAGAGGGTACAGAGCAGCTGCACCAGCCCTGCTGGGTGGGCAGAGCAGGAGGAGCTGCTCCTGCTGGCCTGCTGGGTGGGCAGAGCAGGAGGAGCTGCTCCTGCTGGATGGGCAGAGGGCAGAGAGCACCTGCACCAGCCCTGCTGGGTGGGCAGAAGAGCTCCTTGAGTCTCACGGGACAATCTGCTGTGAATACAGCATTTAACATTTCCTGCAGCCTTAGACTTGAAAGGGAGGCAGAAAACACCCACCCTGCTCTGTGTTGCACGAACGGATTTTAGAAGAACTTGGAAATATCAGCTTTTCTGGTCCCCAGACTATTATAATCTGATACCACCTCACAACTTGAGTCCTTCCTCCCTGCCATGCTTCCTTCAAGCTTCATTTGAACTAAGAACTTGCTGTTGGAGCTTTGTAATGAGCAGAACCCCTACTGTTTGATGACACAGTGCCCAGAACTACTTTGAAAAATGATGTGGGTGTTTAAAAATACTAATTAATATCTTGGCAGAGATATTTGGAAAATTCTGTATTTTTTGTGTCACAGTGAAAAGTTTTAACTAAGCAACACCAGGCTGGGGTGGCTGGAGTAAAATGTGGCTTTAATCCTGAAAAGCCCCCTCTGCAGCATTTTATTGCAGATTGCTAGGAACTGTGGAGTTAATGGAGAAAGGGAAATCAAAAACAATTCTGGTGGAAATGGCTGATAAAGATGATTACATTGTGAAGTGTGACTCTCAGAGGCCTTTTTTTCTTTAAATTCTCAGTATCTGATGCATTGTGGCTTGAGAAAAGGAGTTTGTGCATCAAATTAGGCTTTTCTGTGGGCAGTGGTTGTACAGTGCCACTCAGCACGGCCCCACCAAAATCGATGCTGTGCTCTCAGACTGAGCCTCCTGAGCTCATCACAGATGTTCATTTTAAAAAAATGGAATGTTATGTACCTAACAAAGTGCTTGGCAAGCTGAAGGAAAACAGATTTGTATTGTTGTTATTATTATTTAACATATAAATAAAGGCCTCTCTGGACTGAAATAGAATTTCAGCAGCCTTTCTGGAGGCAATTAAAACCATTAGCTTCATCAGCCAGGGCCAGCGTTTTAATGTCTCTGAGACACTCGGACTGCCAAAGTTAATTATTCATCCTTTTCTTTATTGGCTTCAGATTACATGTTAAAGGTACAACTTCAGGAGATTTGGCTGAGCCTTAACTGTTCCCCCTTAGCCCCTGCCCTCCTCCCAAGGGAAATCCTCAGGGAGGATGTCCAGACTTTGCAGAGGGGTTTGAGGGTGGGTTTCAGTGCTGGGCAGCCCCTGGCACGTCTGTCAGGTCAATAAACAGCAAAAACCATCTGCACTGCAAGGAGCTTCACGGTGGGGAATTCCCTGTGAGATGGAAGGCTGACCAAAGGGGAGATGAAAATCTGACTCTTCTGTTTGGACTTAGGGCAAAATGCAGTTGTCATGGCATTTCCACCAGTGAACAGATAACTGGTTTAATGACATGCATCCACTGCATGGGCACGTGCAAACCTATCCTGGGCTGCACCAGTGAGCGGGGCTAAAATGCACACCAGAGGTAGGATATCCTCCTCAGCTTGCAGGACTCATTTTTGAGGCTGTAAAACCTTTTTTGGTTCAAGAGCTTGCCTTTTTTTGGGAAGATGAATTGTTTTTCAGAAAGGAGATTTCTAAAGTAGTTTGGACAGTGAAATTACTGCTTTTAGTGTCTAAATAGTGAAGCTGTAACTTGGTACAGGGACAAACCCTGTCAGGATCAGGTTGGTTGAAATATTTGAGTTCAGCCCTTTGTCTGATGTGTGACCTCTGAAGGCAGAAATAGAGGGATGCTTTGCACTACGTGAAGGAGAAAATTTTAGGTTAGAACATCCCCAAAAAGTCCCTTCCTTTGGAGAAAGCCAAAAGTTCACTTTTTGCCAAGCAGAAGAGGTGCAGTCAATGGCCTGAGAGGGGAATAATTTGGAAAAGGACAGGGACAGGAGGGCAAATGTCCCCTGGAAAAAGGGAGCACTGAGCAGGGAGGCCAGGCAGGTGCTCTGAGCTGGCCAGGGACTGTTGTGCTCCTGTGTGTGGTCACTCAGTAGCTTCACATACATGAGGAGCTCTTCTCCTCTAGACACAAACAATTCTTCTTGTAGAGCCTACTGAAGAAGTCTTTCAGCCTGAATGACCTTTCCCAGCTCCTCCAGATACAAAAAGCACCATCTCATTATAATAATATATTTTCATCTTCTGTGCAGTTATTTATAAAGAGAGGGTTTAGATATCACTTTCTTTTTTCTTTCTTTTTTTTTTTTTTTTACTATGAACAGCATTATAAATGAAAGATACGTTCTTGGAGTCTGAACTGGTATCTTTCCAGGATCATTTCTCAGGCTTGCTTGTGAGTGAGTTTTCGCTTGCCTGTGAGTTTCCAAAATAGAAGTGTTAAGCAATGCAGTAAGTTCTTTTAGGAGGGAGAGCAAGGGTGGGACAGTGGGCTGGAGGGTGGATCTGCTTAATCTCCGTTCCTTGGCCAGGCTTTCAGCAGCTCTCAAGGTAAGGGGTGTTACAGCCTAAGCTGAAAGGGTGGGGATTTCATACGAGGTAGGAATTTTTGATTTTACCTTGTCAAAGCTGAAACTAAGAAACATCTGTCTCTTAGTGTTGGTGATTGCTGACACTCACAACTGCATGAGCTCGTTTCCTGGCTTTTCAGAGTAAAAGAATGACCATATAAACACGAGGAAGCAAAACATTTTAGAAGAAAAGAATAATTTAATGTAGATTGGGACAAGTGTGAGAATCAGGCTCATGGGATGATTTCACAGATTGCTCAATGTTTTATTTGGTACTTTTTAATGCTATTTTCCTTAATAATAGCATTACAGCTTGATTAGAGTTTTTGTGCTGACTACAAAAACATCCCAAATTACTGTTTTATATTCCACATCACGCAGGAAGTCTGTAAACTTTCAGAAAGACAAGCTGAGGTAAGGTAAAATCAGCCCTTATCAGAGCATTGGAATTAATTGAAATAGTTTCTTAATTAATGAGGCCCAATGCTTTGACAACCCAGGTACTTTAATAAATTGCTCCTTGTTATCCCCTCAAACGAGAGCACACCACATCCAGATGTGTTGTGACAGCTGGGTTGAGAGGTGTGTGGAGGTCTGATGTCTTTACACACAGGTTCTTTTCCCTCCTTCCCCACAGCCCTGCAGTGAGGCTGCACACCCTGGAAACCATTCCAAGCCTCTTTACATGCTCTTTTCTGTGCTTTTTCATGTTCTTTCCCTGCAGTTCACATCTGCACAGGCAGGAGCTGCTTTCAGCCCTCCTGCAGCCCGGCTCTCACCCTGAGAACAGCCCCTGCAGGCTCCCCTGGGTCCTCACCAGCCACTAAACCCGGCTCAAAGCTGAGCCCAGCTCTGTCCCTCGCACGGGGCCAGAGGGGGAGCTCAACTGCAGTGGTGCTGCTTTTCAAAAAGCTCTTAGTAGACTGATGTGAGTATTGATTTAGGAGCAGCACTCTTAGAGCCTCATCAGATTTTGGTTGTGTTCACCAGAGCAATTTCCAGCTCACAGATGCAGGGACCTATGTAGGTTATTTCAGGTTTCAGTGAATCTTCTGCATTTGGTTGTAGAAGAGATTTTTTCCCCCCTTTTTCATTTCTAAGTCATAGAGGCTCACTTGGATTCACATTTTGTCTTGCCCTGCAGGGGTTTCTGGAGAAAGACTGAACTAAAACCCAGAGACAGACTTTCTTAGAAACATGACACCAAAGAAATTAGAGAGAGAAAAAAAAAATCTGTGTGATCATCATCTTCTTTTGGATTACTATGGGAAAAAACCAAACAGTTTGATTTGGGGGGATGGAACACCTTTCCCACTTGGAAAGAATTGGGTTTGTTCAGCCTGGAGAGGAGAAGGCTTTGGGCTGACCTAATTGTGGCCTTCAGCACCTGAAGGGAGCCTACAAATGGAGAGAAACTGTTTACAGGAGCAGGCAGTGACAGGAAAAGGGGGGATGGCTTCAAGGGGAAGGAGGGCAGGTTCAGAGCAGACATTGGGAAGAAATTCCTCCCTGTGAGAGTGGGCAGGCCCTGGCACAGGTGCCCAGAGCAGCTGTGGCTGCCCCTGGATCCCTGGCAGTGCCCAAGGCCAGGCTGGACAGGGCTTGGAGCAGCCTGGGACAGTGGGAAGTGTCCCTGCCATGGCAGGGGTGGCAGTGGATGGGATTCAAGGTCCCCTCCAACCCAGGCCTTTCTGTGATTCTCTGATTTTTGCCCATTTCCACTGGTTTGCTCCTCGGGATCTTCTGCATTTGTCTGTGAGAGTCAGGGCACCACCAGCCCTTTGAGAGCTCTGCCAATGCAAACACCAGGACAGAGCACTGTAAATCTGAATTCTCCCTGAGCAGGGAAACTCTCTAGGGAACATTTTCTGGCTTAAGCACTGCTGAGAAATACTGATTTCAGAGTGACTTTACATCTGAAAAGCTTCCTCAGCTCCCCTCCTCCTTCTGTAGAGTTGTGAGCCGCCTGCAGCCAGGGAAAAGGGTGTCTGCTGGCGGCATCAGGAAATAAGGTCCATGCATTTTGGACATGAATATACCTGATGGGGAAATCACTTCTGAACTGCTCCATTTACCACACAGATTATTCCTGTTTCAGGAATATTCTGTGAAGAATGCCTGTACATGCCTTCTTTGGGGGATGACAGCATCTCTTTTGTAGGAATTATCTGGAGCTTTTAAGCTGTTCCAGTACACAGAACTCTTTTGTTTCTGTAATTGATGCTGTCCAGTCAGGGAAAAGAAATGTGTCTTTGGCTGAAAAAGAAAAAATACTCAAGAGCTGCATCATATTTCCTAGGAACAGTAACACCATAGCAACAGTTGTCTTTCAGTGCTGCTGCATCCCTTAATCTCAGATTGCTGAGCTCTTCTGCTGGAAACTCAGCACACGTGAGCTGCTGCAGTTGGCAGATAATTACAGTAAAAACCTACACACACAACACATCTTTTTGTCTGTATTTATGTTCTCCCATGACCACATGGCACATTATCCTCTCCTTTAAAAGGAATTTTAATGGGGAGTTTATTGGTAGAGTTGCTTCGGTTTGATAATCTCCAATGGAATACTTCGTTTGGGTGGGACATTTTATTGTGTGTGTATAAAATAATAGAAAATCCCAAACATATGTGAAAGGAGTAGTTTTTATTAGATAAATGTGCTGTAAAAAAGTTTTGGAAAGGCATCATTCCTTTCAGTATTTTTTTATAATCAATGAATATTTTTCCGCTTGGAATTTAATTAATAGTAAATTGAGATTGAAACAATAACACAGTATTTCAAGCATCAAAATTAAAACTTTTTGATTGACTAACTTTTTCCTTCAGTTTATGAAAATGTCAAGTCTATCCAAAATCAAGTCAGGAAAAATGTTTGAAAATTCTTCTAGGATGAGAAACCTTTTTCCTGCCTAGCTCTGTTCTACTTATTACATATTAATCCTGCCTGGCTCCCTTTGTTGGGTGTGGCTCTTTTGTCATTCTTTTATGAGAACTTGCACGGAAAATTAAAACACATGCTGATTAATTTGAGCGGCCAAACCACCTTGTCCTTCTTGCATTGACTCTGCCCAGGTTTAACACAGATCCTGGTGGAGAGCACCATGGACTTACAGTTTAAATGTTCCTAAAAATGGCATTACCTCCACAAGAGATGCCAGCAGGTTGAAGCAGAGGCCAAGAGCAGAGGTTTGCCCTGCTCTGCTCACGCTTGCTGGGGTTTTCCATCCTGCAGTGTCAGCCCAGCCCCCTCAGCAGGCACTGCTGGCTCGATCCTTACACAGAATCAGTAATGGATCTGTAATTTGAATGGCTGAAAGCGGCTCTGGTGGATGGGTTCTGTGGTTTGCTGGGTCTGCCTGCACGGTGGTGCTTGCACAGGGACGGGAATGGCTGGGAGCATTCCTGGGGGCATTGCTGGGAACATCGCTGGGAGTGTGACTGGGAGCATCACTGGGGGCATCGCTGGGAGCATCACTGGGAGCATCACTGGGAGCATTGCTGCAGCATCACTGGGAGCATTGCTGGGAGCATGACTGGGAGCATCACTGGGAGCATTGCTGCAGCATCACTGGGAGCATCACTGGGAGCATTGCTGCAGCATCACTGGGAGCATCACTGGGAGCATCACTGGGAGCATCGCAGGGCCCTGCGAGCTCCCGGGCTGTGCTTCCCAGGCTGCCCAAGCCCTGCAGCCACAGCAGGAACCGCTGCTGCTGGGGACCCGGGCTGTGACACAGGACAGGGACCGAGTTCTATCCCCGGCTGCTGCTGGGGACCCGGGCTGTGGCACAGGACAGGGACCGAGTTCTAGCCCCGGCTGCTGCTGGGGACCCGGGCTGTGACACAGGACAGGGACCGAGCACCGCGGGCAGGGCAGGGCTGGGCTGGGCTGGGCTGGGCAGGGCTGGCCGTGCCGGGGGTGACACCAACTCACAGCTCTGTTCTGGCCTCTCCTTCGCGTGCAGCTAACCAGAGAACACCAGGTGGCCCTCTCCTCCATCACTTACATCGGCTGCGCTCTGTCCATCTTCTGCCTGACGATCACCCTGGTCACGTTCGCTGTGCTGTCGTGAGTAATTTTAACTTCATACCTGCTGAGCAGCTGGCAGGATCCCTTCAGCTGCTCAGGGTAAAACAAAGGCCATTAATTCTACAACCTTCCTTAATTAGATTCTGCACATGCATTTGTAACACTTGGTTGGTTATTTCTAAATTACTTTCATTTCCTGAAATGGGATGGTCTTTATATAGCAAGCTATTTCAATCTCGTGAGAGATTTTAAATTTTTCTTAACTGTCCATGCTTTGCTATAGTTCAGGAATCTTGCAAAGAGCCTTGTAGGAGGTCTTGGTCTGGACTCCAGCACAACGTGAGCAGGGACTGCAGGACCACCCCTCTGCCCCCCGCACCTTTGGGTTGCTTGGAGTATACAGACAGCACTTTCTGCTTTTCCACTGCCCTGTCTGTAAGGCAGAGTGTTTAGAAAGGAATGCCCAGTAAGGAAGTCTCAGTCAGCACTGGCTGCCTGACTTCAGTTTCACACAGCTTGTACACAATTACCTCATGCAGCCTCGTTTATGTTCATGTGTCTTGCTGCTCTCCATCAGGCTGCTCTGCTGTGGTGCTTTAGTGGGATGAAGGACACTGTAAGCAGTGTGAAATTCACTCCCTGGCTCGTGGTTCAAAACCTCTGCATCTCCTGCCCAAAGCAGGGCAGCCCTGTGAGGACTCTCTGTGCTGGGAAGGTTTCTGCCCCAGGGCACTCAGGACCTTTATTCCTGTTTGTGTTCCAGTAGTGACAAATGAGTTTGAATGAGTGACAAATCAGCTGGGCTTGATACAAACATTTATGGAAAAAAGCTTTCATAAAGGTTTGTGTCTAAATAAGAAACAGAAAACCTGACTAAGGGTGAAGTAACTTGTCCAAGGTTGTGCAGCGCATTGGGAGTACAGCAAGGAGAGGGATTCTTGTCTCCTTTCACACACTGAACCATATTGTTCCTGCTTAAGAGTTTGATTCTTGTTTTCTGTGCCTAAGCATGTATTTTGGACATCCTGTTAAGAGGCCAGTTTCTAGGGAAAAGGACTAGCAGAATCTCAGTAAACTGATTGCAATGCTTGGTTTTTTCCAGACCCAGTATTATTTCCAAGTTTCGAGATCTGTGTTGGTCATACTTGGATTAAGAGCATAACGTGTGGCAAAATCCACTCTAAATAAGTCCAACATCTGCCTGTCTGACATTGTGCTGTTGGCATGTTTAGGCTAAGGGGAATGATCTGCTCCATTTTAGTCTGAGGGCAAAATTGGATGTTAGAGTGTTTAGAAAGGAAAAAGGAGCGAAAGGAGGAGGTGTTGCTGCAGCAGGGATGAAAACTCCTCAAGGAACTGGAGGCAAACAGAAGACTTGGAAGAGAGCTTGGAGCCAGCTGACTGTCACAGGGTTAAGCACCCCACCTACATACAGCATCCTTCAAACTGCCAATTTAAAATAATTTGATTATCTTTTCACTGGAGAGCAGGGTCTCATTAAGCAGCTGAAGTGGAATTTTGCAATGTGGTGTTAGATGACTGTGACATAAGTGGAGAAGAATCTGGCAAGTTCTTTGCTACTCCATGTCCTGGCAATGGCAGCCCCTTCCCGAGAGGGCAGTGAGCCCTGCTCCCCTCCTGGGTGACACTGCCCAGCTTGTGACACATGGAGCTCCTCTTTACAGAGCCATTGGCACCAGGCACAGCATCCTTTGAGTTACTTTTTGGGATCTCGATACTTCTTGTCACCTCCCTCTTCACTCCTGTTCCGTGGAGCAGTGCAGCAGGCAGGGTGCATTGGAATGGGAACCTGGTATCACCAGGACTGTTTGTTTTTTAAAGAGAACAGAATTTAAGGCAAGCCTGAGATGTTCAGATCAATGTTTTTGTTTTCTGTTTCTTATTTTGGGATGAGAACAGAAACACGAGGTCAGCAGACTTCCAGGAAAGCCTGTTCTTGTCAGATTTCCAGCTGGTTTTTGAAAAGCCAAGAGAGATATGTTCAAATGATGTTGAAACCACAGTCAGGTCCTGTCAAGACAGGCACTGCCCATCTGTATATGGAGCTGTCATTCCTGTGCTCAGAAGTTATATTTGTATAAATCAGAATTGGATCCAGTGTCTTTTCCCGTTCCCTTATTTCCCAGAAAGGCGAATACCAACAAAATAAACCCAGGAACTGTGGCACAGTGTGGGCACAGGTGCCACGTGCTTTCTGTGAGGAGTGGGTGTGACCTCCTTGGCACCCCAGCACCCTCCAGGATCAGTCCCTTGGCTGATATTCTGTCACTGGCCATCAGCTGGCTCGTGTGCAGGTCAACCTCCTGCTGCCTCAGCACACTCAGGAACTGCCCCCCGCTGCTGGGAGGAGAGCTCCAAAGGCCCCAGGGTAACCCCAGCAAACCAAGAGCCACTTTTAGTGCTAGCTGGTGGGTGGGAGATGCCCCTGGGGCCATGCCCTGAGGTGTTTCTGTGCCAGCTGGTGGGTGGGAAGATGCCCTGGTGCCCCTGGGGCCGTGCCCTGAGATGTTTCTGTGCCAGCTGGTGGGTGGGAGATGCCCTGGGGCCGTGCCCTGAGGTGTTTCTGTGCCAGCTGGTGGGTGGGAAGATGCCCTGGTGCCCCTGGGGCCGTGCCCTGAGGTGTTTCTGTGCCAGCTGGTGGGTGGGAAGATGCCCTGGTGCCCCTGGGGCCGTGCCCTGAGGTGTTTCTGTGCCCGCAGGTCTGTCAGCACCATCCGTAACCAGCGCTACCACATCCACGCCAACCTGTCGTGTGCCGTGCTGCTGGCCCAGGCCCTGCTGCTGGCCAGCTTCCAGCTCAGCCCCGCAACCGTGAGTCCCTGGGGTGCTCTGGGGACAGCTGCTGCCTTGGGAGGTCCATCTTTAACTTGCCTCAGCCACAAAACGCCATCCTGCTGCAGGGGGAACTGCTCAGGCATGGTACCAGGGTTCTAAACCATTGAAACTGGCATCTAAAAGAGCCAGGTTAGAGGAAGACAAGCCAAGCTAACAGCATCACACAACCAATTTCTTTCCACTGTTAATTTTAAAAATGCAATTTAAAGTAACATAAGGTCTTTGATGGAAAGTTCCACCTGAAGAGCAGAAACAAAACCTGATTTTACAATAAACTTCCAGGGCTGTGTTTGTGCTGGTAAGAACTCGGCTACTTTTGTGACCAGCTGCTGCTCCACATTAATTTTCAGAAGCAGCCAGTGGTTTCTATTATTGTGGGGGGGGTGGTGTATTTTTTCTCAGTAGAAGTAAATATGAGGTTTGCACATTGTTCATTTTGCCAATGCAACAGCTACCTAAATTTATATTCAGCTCAAATAGGATCCCTTGAATTTCTGTTAAGTTTATAAATAACTGTAATGCCTGGTTTGCACAGGCAGTCATTACCTGAGGCCCTAAAAGCACTTTGGAAAACTAAGTTCATATTCTTTTGCTGTTTAACATTCGGGTGGGTCCTGAATGAGTCATGCAATGCAAGGGAGAAAATGAGAGGGGATGGTTTAGAAGGAAAATTAAATGGAGACATTGGAGAGCAGCAAAAGATGAGACTGAAGACAGTAGAAACCAGGCATGAAAATAATCCTCTTTAAGTAGAGAGCTAAAACCCCGCTGAAAGGACCTAGGCTTGAGGGCGATAGAAGGTTCACTCAGCATGACAGTGTGTCCTATTCTCACAGGTTTTTCTTTTCATCCATCCCAAATTTCCAGCCAATTCAGCTGAGTCACTTCAGATGGTGTGTGAAAGCCTCTGTGCAGCTCAGCAGGGCCAGCATGGCCCTGTCTGCTCGCAGGTGTGGAAGCCCAGCTGTGGGTGCTGTGTGGGGAGGAGGCAGAGCCCTGTTCTGCAGGGAGCAGCCCCAGTGCCTCCCACATTCACGGTGGGCCTTGTCACACTCAGGTGCTGCTGGTTTAGCCAAGCTTGTGAAACGCTCTACAGGCTCAGGCTGCAGTTTAGTAGGTGCAGATTTCTCTGAAACCCATCCCAAACCAACTTTGGTGAAATTGGGACCTTTTACACCCCAGGCTTTGAGAAATGAAATGCTTCACAGAATCTGTGGATTTTTTAGCCCTACCTCCTCTGTAAGAGCTGTAATTGTATGGGATAACTCTGTGCTCTGTGAAGATCTGAAAGTTGACAGAGACCATGTAAATACTGTCTGCTGGGCTTCTGTTTTTATGCTTTGTCCTCTTGGAATCCGGGGGTTGTGATTCATCCTTTTATTGGTCTCCTGTCATTACCCACTCCTGACTAGCTTTGACAGCAGCCTAAATACCTTTAATTGCAGCTTTAATTGGGCTGCTGAGCGGTGGTTTGCAGGAAGAGGGAGGCAGTATTTACACTAGCAGGTGTCAGTGTGTAATCTTTGCTCTGCCAGGGCTGCTGTGTCCCTGCTGAGCCGTTTTGGGTGCCCCTGCAGGACCCTCTGTGCCCCCTGCTTGAGGCTGGCATTGTCCCCTTGCCCTGAGCCTCCCCATCTCTGGCTCTGGGGATGTTTCAGTTTTGATTGCAGATATGGCATACAGCATTCCCTGCTATTTTCAGATGCGTTATTTAATGATTTACAATTCATTCTACAGCAATTTTTATTTTGTAGAATAGCAGTGGATTTTTATTTTCCTTTGTAGATTAATAGTGGTTTTTAACCACAAAGCCTTATCTTCACAAACAGGACTTTAATCTTTCCAGTACACCTAATTTATTCATTTATTTATAAAAAGCTGGTCATTGACACCTATCATCAATAGTGCTAAAGTGGTAGTCTTAACTGATCATGGCATATTCCAGGAAGGCAATTCTTCCTAAAATCAGGATGTCTTTTTATGTCTTTATATTATTGAGACACAGGAAAATGAAAATTGAAGTATAAAGTGTTAGCCATCACTGGGTTTTTTCCAGCACAACCAGGAAAATCCAATGTCTCTACTGTCTGCAGTTCTGGATCAGGTTATTTATCTCTTTCTCACTCAATGCTCCTGCCTGGAATTGCTGGAAACATCCAAATGGAGAGGTGAAGCAAGCTGCTTTTGTTTGTGATATAGCTGTAAAATTACCTATCAGTTTTAAGGCTGTCCTCAGGAAAAAAATGACAAATATTTTCTGGGAGGCCTTTCTGAAAGCCTGCTTTACTTTCTCATCAGCAATAGCAGGACAGACCTTGCTGCTGGCTGGGCTGCTTTTTCTGCTCCCAAAGACCCTCTAAGAGCAGCAGGAACAAGATCTGCCTTTTTATGAGTATTCTGCTAAAAGTGGGGTGTTTCACAAGGTGCAGCAAGAGAGGCTTGGGTTTAGTGTGTAAGGGCTCAGCTTCTCAGTGCCTTTACAGAAGGCAATTTTGCCATGTAACAGTAATTGCTAAGCAATAATTAAGGCAAAAAAAACCAACCAGAATGAGCAGCAACTTTGCTATGGATTTAATGTACAAATCTGCAACTAGGTATTATACAAAATTCTACACAGACCAGCCTCCTGGTACTTCACTGTGTGCTGTTTTTCTGCTGCTTTGTGATTCATATTGTTTGGCTACTCAAAAGTTGGAAAATATCCATTTGACAGAACTAGCCTGTACGTCAGCTTTATGTTGCATTTAGATTTTTGTGGACTAATCTTCTGGTAGAAATCAAAAGGCATTAAAATGGATTTTGTAGCCTTAATGATAAAATTAACTGGAAAGGCTCTTACAGCTTTTGTCAATAAGCTAATCTGGTTTAATAATACGTCACTGAACTTTGTGAAATACTAAACCACATACAGACCTCACTTACACAGATTAACCCCAAATTTATTGCTTTTGAACACAGGTAGTCCCATTGGATTTGCATTAGAATGTCCTTGCACTAGTCCAAGTGAGTCTGTACAGGAAAGGCTCCATTTTCATTGTACTACCAAGTCCCAACGTTTTCATTTTCATTGGAGTACAAAAAATCCCAAATCATCAGCATAAAGAATAAAATGCCAGCTCATGCAGCAAAGGGAAATAACCATTAACATCTGAGGCAGCAAACTGGTTCCTGCTGGTGGAGCTCCCCCACACAGCCCCAGGCTGCCTGGAGCCCTCCTGGGGCTCGTCCAGCCGAGGGAGGCAAAAGCCTTTCCCCCAGGGGCTGGGGACAAGCAGCCCTGGGCAGTCCTGCAGGGCCACACAGGGAGGGCACAGCTGCAGGGCACCATGGCCCTGCCACCAGCCTCCACACACAGGGCAGGGCTGGGCTGGGCAGCTGAGCAGGGCAAACCAGGTCCTGTCCTGGGGACATCCCTGTGGGGACATCCCTGTGGGGGCACAACCATGGGGACATCCCTGTGGGGACACCACCGTGGGGACATCTCTGCAGGCACCTCTGCTCTGTCATCTTCATCTCACAGCCACTCTGCTGAGACCTCCTCAAGAGAGAGACTGAGGGAAGGGAAAAGCAGAGAGTGAGGAAAGGGAAAGCAGAGAGTGAGGAAAGGGAAGGGAAAAGTAGAGAGTGAGGAAAGGGAAAGCAGAGAGTGAGGAAAGGGAAGGGAAAAGTAGAGAGTGAGGAAAGGGAAAGCAGAGAGTGAGGAAAGGGAAAAGCAGAGAGTGAGGAAAGGGAAGGGAAAAGTAGAGACTGAGGAAAGGGAAAGCAGAGAGTGAGGAAAGGGAAAGCAGAGCGTGAGGAAAGGGAAAGGAAAAGCAGAGAGTGAGGAAAGGCCAGTGGGGAGCACCTGAGACTGGGGAAGAAGAAAGGATTCCATTCTCCTGTTTTTAAGGCTGGTCAGACAGAGGTGTAGAGGAAAATGAAAGATGGCTGAGAGGAGCACCTTGAGGAAAAGCAGACAGCAGGGTACAGGACAACACTTGTACCCCACTTCTGTGACTCCTATATTCACTACAGGCTCAGCGACCAGATGCAGGCACTCAGTTTTGATTCCCTAAATATTTTGTTGACTTTAATGGGAGTATTGCTCCTACTGTTAGAAATAAATAATACATTTGGATTTCCACACCACATTTGGCAATGTTGTTAGGGTTTTTTTTTGGTTTTTTTTTAAGGTAAGAAGATTTGTTACTCTGAAGCTATCTGAAAATGCAGTAGAAAAATGAAATTGTCTATTGCTTTCTAAGACAGTTTTACCCCAGTGATTTAGCATTTAGCCTGTAAATGTCTATAGAAGTTAAAAAAAAAAAAAAAAGAAAACTGATGTGACTGTATCACAAAGAACTAATGTATTCATTTTTACTCTTAATTTAGCTGCCTTGCAAGATATTGGCCATTCTCCTTCATTTTTTCTTCCTGAGTGCGTTTGCATGGATGCTGGTGGAAGGATTTCATCTTTACAGCATGGTGATCAAAGTATTTGGGTCAGAAGAAAGCAAGCACTTATATTATTATGGAATTGGATGGGGTAAGCATTTAGTAGCTGCTTACTTTAAGTCTCCTCACTATAGGACAAGATTATATTGAGAAGCATATTTGAAATTGTCATCTTATGATCACAGTTTGCCTTACTGAGAGTAGGTCTGTTGGATGGGAAAATGCCTAATTTTTCTGACTGCAATCAGACTTCAAAACGTGTAGTCCTTGAGCCTGATCCCCTGCAGGGAATGCCACAGCCTGTCCAGGCCAGACCTGACCCTTGATTACCAAACCCATGGCAGCACTGAGGGAGGGAAACCTCACCACACTGCTGTGTTCTTGCTTTGGTTCTAACTCACACCAGTGGCTTATTCCACCTGCACTCTGCAAAGTCATGCATGGAAAACGGGCACAGAAGTGTCACAGCACTGCATGGGCTGGTGCTCTGCTGCAGCAAAGCTTTTCTGTCCCACCATTTGCAGGATGCTGGTGACAGAGTTTGTGGTGCTGGTGGATGTTTTCCCACTTCAGCCCGTTCCCTTTCCTTCAGAAACTGCCACAGAGTGAAGGCTTTGTTCTGAGCTGTCAAATGACATAAATTCCATTATTTGCTGTTATTTGTTGCCCAGATCTGATGTGACACAGCAGAAGAAAATCATAGAGAATGAACTTCCCAATATAAATGGGAGAATATACTCATCCCCATCAAGCAAAGTAGATCTTTTCATCATTGGAGGGAAATACACTTTCATTTGTGTCTAATGCTTCATCTTTCTCAATAAATGACACACTTAGCCTTTTAGAATTGATGCCCTAAAATTGTTTTGAATTGTCTGCCACAGAGTTTCTACAGCCTGTTTCTTTTGTATTCTTTGGGGTTTTTTCTTGTATAGAAGACACAGAAGCTTTCAAAATACAATGCTTCTTAACTACTGAGGATACCCCATATTTATATTCATATAAATATATATTCATATAAATATGTAAATATTTATAAATGCGCTTCTAGCTGCAGTTATTAAAGAATGAAAATACTTCTTCCAAAAATGATATTTCTGCCAGTACTGGAAAACTTTACACAATTTGTGAGGATGATAGTGGTAAAATTAAGCAGAAATTGCCTGTCAGAGAATTTTGTAAAACCCTCATGCAGAAAACCTAAAGAATTAAAAAGAAAATTGAAACTTTAAGCTATCATGTCTAATACTCTGTCTGGGACCTGTTTATTAAATTCTGTAAGATGATCAAAGCTCAAACCATCACATTCTATTAAATCATACAGGAATTAGCAGGCAATCATTTAATATTTGAAGGGATGGGTTTCACTGCATTCAGAACTGCTGGCAATGAACCCCTTGCCTCCTCTCCAGCTCTGGCCTGGAATGAGGTGGCACAACAGGACCTGGCAGTGCTGGGGCCAGAGCAGCTCTGACACCAGGAGCAGATCTGCCTCTGTGATATTTGTGTGATTTAATTCCTGTGTCACCACAGAACTGCCTCTGTGTGATTCCTGTGGACCAGGAGCAGATCTGCCTCTGTGTGATTTGTGTGATTTAATTCCTGTGTCACCACAGAACTGCCTCTGTGTGATTCCTGTGTTATCCCATGAACATTTCTCCACCTCCTAGGGCAGAGCCCACTGCACCAGTCAAAACAATCTGGAAACAGAGTTTCCTCTAAACACAGAAATCTTGCAGACCCACGACATATTTTTGTTAAAATCAGCCTTGACTGGGCACCTGAGGCAGTCTGAGTTTGCTGGGTGTGATGCTCTGGATAACCAAGTGTCACCACTCTTGTCCTCTCACCTGCTGTTCATGCACCCCTGTGAGAAACTCTGCTCTCCTGTCTAAGTCGTTCTGAATTCTTGAGCAAAAAATGCACTTACCTGGGGGAAAGTGGTTAAAATATGGCTGATACTGCTTCACAGTAACACTGCTTGGATAGCAAGAGGCAGAAAGTCCATAAACCAAAACCAGGCTTAAACAGGACTGTGATTCCTAAGTAAATTAGCACTGATCCAGTTTAACAGTTAAACTAGTCCTTTATTAAAAAGTCATTTTGTCTGACATCAGTTAATTAATGTTGGATTAAACAGCTGCAGGAGGATGTCAAGTTAGACTTAATTTGAAAATGGCTCTGAGCTGTTCTGTTCATAGAAAATTTAGCAGAACTTGCAGGGCTTACTGGAAGATGTACTTTTATTCCTAATAATGCCTCTGCATCTGCCTTTTTCTGCCTTGCTGCAGGCTGCCCACTGGTGATCTGTGTCATTTCTGCAACCTCGTCCCTGGACAGCTACGGAGAAAGCGGCAAGTGAGTGTGAAAAACCCCTCCCTGCAGCTGCCAGCGGGATGAAAACCTGATGGGGAGGAAATTTGTAAATGTGTTAACTGGGCTGTGGTGCTGCAAGAGCCTCCTGAGGAGCAGGGGAGAGAGGCTGCAGAAGGATGGCTCGTGTAGAGGTGATGTTAAACACAGAAGCCTCAAGTCTGGTTTTCACAGAGATGATGCACAAAAAGCTCCTGAGGTGTTTTTCTTACTTTTCACTGAAGAGCTCCTCAGTGAGCTCCCTGCTCAGGGGGGAAAAACTTGCACCAAGATGAGAGTAATGACTGATTAAAGTTATTCAATCTTCCAAAGAAAACTGCAGTTATACACCTGAAATATGGAATGGATAATGTCCAAAACTTTGAAAATTAATTTCCTTTCTAATTTAGGAAAAGAAGAGCAAATTTATCTGAAAGAACACCATAGGATTTAATCTAAAATAATTTCACAGGTGGTAAACTGGTTCATCTCTTCAGGGCTGTAAGAAGGGCCTGATTGTGTTTGCCAGCCCCTTCCCCAGCACCAGCCAGGGGAGGCAGGGAGGGCTTCAATTTGTCTCTGGCTGCAAGGAGACAAATTCACTGCAATGGGACATTTCAGAGTGCTCCAGCACTGAAACAGCCTGTGGCCGAGGACACCAGAACAACAAATGGCAAATAAAACATTTCCTCTCTTCCCATCTTTGCACTCCTGTGGAGGTGGGCTGGGGCAGAGAGGGGTCACTGACCGTGTGACAAACCCAGGTGAGATCCCACCTTGTATCCCCCATGTGAGGGGAAAAGGAACCTTTTCCTGGTGTGCTATCCCCTCTCTTGCTTCAAAATTCATCACTCTTCTTGCACTCTCTTTTAGTTGTTTATAAGTTGGGGTTTTTTTAACTAATAGCATTACTAATTAAATGAGTGTGTGTTTCCTCTGGAACAACTCTGGTCTCCCCTGCAGCTGCTGGCTTTCCCTGGAGGACGGAGCAATCTGGGCTTTCGTGGCACCAGCGATGTTTGTCATCCTGGTAGGTACCAGCACTGCTGCTGCTGCTGCTCTGTGCCACAGGGCTGCCCAAAGGGCTGCTCACACCTGTGCCAGCCCCTGCAGCTGCACTCCTGACTGCTCCACAAACCCTTGGTCCCTGCCCCCAGATGTTGTGTTGTGCATGGGTGTGTATTAGTGGATGCATATTAATTCTCACACTGTTAATTTCATTATTCGAAGACAAGGAGAGGATCTAAAATAGTGGGACAGCCCAGCTGGGGTCATTGATAACTGTGTGATGCCAAGTGCTCTTGGGAGCTTTAGCAGTTCTCAGAAACAGCCCCCAGAAGAGCACTCCAGGTGAGTTTGATGGGCTCAGGTAGGGCAGGGCTGTAAGGTGAGTTTGATGGGCTCAGGTAGGGCAGGGCTGTAAGGTGAGTTTGATGGGCTCAGGTAAGGCTGTCAGGTGAGTTTGCTGGGCTCAGGTAAGGCTGTCAGGTGAGTTTGCTGGGCTCAGGTAAGGCTGTCAGGTGAGTTTGCAGGGCTCAGGTAAGGCTGTCAGGTGAGTTTGCTGGGCTCAGGTAAGGCTGGCCAGGTTGGTTTGCTGGGCTCAGGTAAGGCTGTAAGGTGAGTTTGATGGGCTCAGGTAGGGCAGAGCTGTCCAGGTGAGTTTGCAGGGTTCAGGTAAGGCTGTCCAGGTGAGTTTGCAGAGTTCAGGTAAGGCTGTCAGGTGAGTTTCCTGGGCTCAGGTAAGGCTGTCCAGGTGAGTTTGCTGGGTGCAGCTCTGAGGAGCTGCCCCTCCCAGGGGTGCAGGGCACGGCTGCAGCGCTGGCACACCTGCACTCCACAGCAGGTGAGGAGTGATGCTCACAGGTTAAATTGCAGGGAGCTGTAGCTTCAGCACTGTGATCACTCCAGGAGTCAGGAGTGTTTGCAGAGACCTGTGCCAGATCAGCTCCTCCTGTGCCAGATCAGCTCCTCCTGTGCCAGATCAGCTCCTCCTGTGCCCTGTTTCTGATGCCTCCATTGCCCAGGTTATCCACAATGCTCTCTGCAGGCTGTAATGCCAGATTCAGAGCCTGGAGATGCAATAGACTCACTGATCAGGGAAACCAGGTTCATGTTTAAAGCTCTACGTAGAGTTTTAGAGGCATGGGCATTAAAAAAAAAAAAAAAAAACACAGAGAAACTTGCCCAGATTTCATCACACAGAAAACCCCCACAAATCCTGCTCAGAGGCCAAAGGAAGGAATATATCCATATATGCATAATTAGTGTTTACCATTGCATACCTCTGTACCTATCTGGCAAACAGAAGGTATACCCTGAACTTCTGTATGTGAGTTTGCATTCAAAGGTATGTAGATATAGATGACTGGAGAGCAACTAAAATAATCTAATATTCATATGTCCTCTCCTCACATTAGCACTTGCTTTCTGGCCATTTTCAGCACCAAAGGAGGAAGTGAGATGCAGACAGTGGCACCAAACCTTCCCAGGCTGCTGTCCAAGGCTGGTGGTAACCAAAACACACCAGGTAGGGAAATGCTCACTCACCTGAGCCAGCACAGCCTCCAACAGTTTGCATGTGCAGCTGCTTGGCAGAGAAAGTAAGAGTTTAACTGTCTGGCTCTGACTTATGATATATAACATTTGTGCCGCTCAAATTATGTTCTTGTAGGGATACAAATACTTTCAGAAAGACAAAGAGTGAGCTCACAAGGTTGATCCACGTAGAGCAATTTGTTAAATAGTCTAAACCCAGCTCTGCCCAAAATAGCAGCAAGAGAGCTGACAAATTACCTCTCTGGGCATTGGAAATTCCAGCTGAAAAATGTGTTAGTGCCTATAGGGAAATAACAGGGCTAAACACTATCTGGTGTGTGTGCATGTGTGCCTGTGTTCTTTAAATAACAAATCAGCCACCAGCTGCATAAACTAGCATTTAAGTCTGAAAATACTTCTCAAAAAGCAGTTTTTGACTAGTTCAATCCACAGTGTCTCTGCCAAGAGAAAGGATTATGCTGTGAGGAAAAGAGGGGGATTGCTCCTTTCAACTCCCACTCCCCAGAGAGCAGGCAGGCACAGTCCACTTTTATCCTGCCCAGCCTCACAGGCAATCCAGACGTCATGGAGCCTAAAGCAGAATGATGTGGAGGGACTGTGACTGGGGAAAACCACTCACACACACTTTTCTAGGCAGTTATTCACAGAACCTCCCAGCCCTACATAGATTCCCATACCAAATATGCTCTTTCCGTGGGGTTTCAGTCAAGGGATATGATGAAGGAAATAGTTCCTTCTATATGTAGGTTTTTTGGCTTCTACCTACATCTCAAGGTTTAAGATCACTCTCCCCCACACCCCAAACCACAACACACAAGCCTCTATATCATCCTCTGAAAGCAGCTTCACAAAAAGCCCTTGCAATTAATTTGCAAACCAAACTAAGCTCAGCCCAAGTGGCCCTGGGACGTGTCTTCAGCCGAGGGGGAAAAACCCAGCTTGACAAGGCACCTGAATTTTTGACAGAAGACATTAAAACTTCTGGCAGAAGGCTTTGTTTGTTATCAGCCATCTGCTGCCTTGGTGTGCTTCCATAGATGTGGCAGAATTCAGGGAATTCTGTGGGAAGCATCTGTGTGCCTGGAGCAGAGGCTGGGCTGCAGGCAGGGAGTGAGGAGGAGAAGCTGGGCTGCAGTGGCAAGGCCTCTTCTGCTGCCCCTGTAAATGGATATTTTCCTGGTGGTGCAGTTCCAGTGAGGGTTTGCAAGGCTCTGAGTACAGCACAGAAATGGTTTTCTCAAATATGCTCATTACCACCTCAAAGGGTTTACAGAGGTTATTTACAAAATATGATGTGGTAGCAATAGGGAAAATGATCCCAAGACCATTGAATTTCACCTCTTATCTCTGTAAAGCTGATTGAACAACAGGTACACTTGAGGAGCTGGCAGTTCCACAGGATAGCCTTTGGATAAGCTCAAGAAAATGAACTATTGCAGATATGCTCTGATTCTACAGCAGGTGATGATCTGCCCTTAGAAACCTAAAATTAAAAGAGGGGTCAGAAGATTTGGGAAAAACTGAAGGAAATCATTATCATCAAATGTAAATACCTTTAATTCACCCTCTCATCCTCAGAATTAGAATATTTATGTCAAAGTAGAGGAGGATTATTGAGTTTTAACTGAGGAACAACACTGGTTTTGAAGTTCTCTTTCTTTTTGTTCTGTAGTTCAAGATAGTTTTGTTCTACCCTTGTTCTTGATGCTTTGTAGCTGATATGCAGCTTTGGAGAGGAAGGGGGAAATATGTCTTTCACCTTCACATTGTCTACCTTTTTTTTCCTTTAAACCCAAGGTCTTTGCACAGCAAGACAGTCTTTGCCACATTTTCTTTAAGAGATAAAGATTTCCTTCTTCCTTCACCTGTGACTCCAGCACAAACTTTCCTTTGTTGAACATTTTCAGTGTTAGTCTTTTCAAGATTTCCTATTTTTCTGTTGGGAATTCTTTTCATTTTATTGATGTTTCTGCTGGACCTGACATCAAAAAGAGTGGAGCCTTTGAAGAGCAGGGTTCAGATTTACCATGTTTTTCTCATTGCTCCTTTAGAATGGCCTGGTGCCCAAACTGTGGGCAGGCTCGGCGAGAGCCAGGAGCTGTGCGGGCTGAGAGGGGCAGCGCAGGCGCTCTCTGGGTCTGTGCATGGAGCACAAAGCAACGGGAACACACAGAGCCCTGCCCGGGGGCTCCTGCACTGCCCAGTCTCAGCTGGCAGGGGATGGACTGACAGCCAGGGTATTGATCAGGGCATTGGTTTACAGCCAGGGTATCAATCAGGGATTGATTTACAGCCAGGGTATTGATCAGGGCATTGATTTACAATCAGAGTATGGATTGACAGCCAGGGTATTGATCAGGGCATTGGTTTACAGCCAGGGGATGGACTGACAGCCAGGGTATTGATCAGGGCATTGATTTACAGCCAGGGGATGGATTGACAGCCAGGGTATTGATCAGGGCATTAATTTACAGCCAGGGGATGGATTGACAGCCAGGGTATTGATCAGGGCATTGATTTACAATCAGCGTGTCAATCAGGGATTGATTTACAATCAGTGTATCAATCAGGGATTGATTTGCAGCCAGGGTATGGATTGACAGCCAGGGTATTGATCAGGGCATTGATTTACAACCAGGGTAATCAATCAGGGATTGATTTACAGCCAGGGTATGGATTTACAGCCAGGGTATTGATCAGGGCATTGATTTACAGCCAGGGTATGGATTTACAGCCAGGGTATTGATCAGGGCATTGGTTTACCGCCAGGGTATGGATTTACAGTCAGGGTATTGATTTACAATCAGAGTATTGATTCACAGCCAGGGTATTGATTTCCAGTCAGGGTATTGATTTCTGGTCAGGGTATTGATTTCCAGTCAGGTATTGATTTGTGTGTGGGATCCTGAGCACCTTGGCTGTGGGGCACTGCACCCATCCAGCCTTTTCCTGAACAAGCAAGGGAGCTGCTGAAGGAAGGAGAAAAGCTGCTGGGCTGGGAATCATTGACACGGGGCAGAACACACCAGCCCAGCCTTGGAAGCCTCTCTTGGCACATGAAGACAGCCCAGGCAGTTTCTGTTTCCTGCTGTGTTTGTACAGTACCCTGTCAGGGCAGCCTGCTCCTCAGACTCAGTCCCAGCTTGCTCTCCTGACTCAGGCTTGTTCCTCCTCCTCCTCCAGGTCAACATTGGCATCCTCATTGCTGTCACAAGAGTCATCTCCAGAATCAGTGCAGACAACTACAAGGTCCATGGAGATGCCAATGCCTTCAAGTAAGTTTTTCTCATTGAAATGATAACAACAATCTTCCACGAGCCATGTTGTACCATGGACTGCTCCCAGAACACTGACATCATTCCTCACTAAAAGCAAATACTGTTAAAGGTGTCCCCCACTTGAATGCAGCCAGTTAACCTGTATTTTATTAAAGCTGCGTGCTGCACGGGGTGAAACGTGTGCTTCAGCAGGAGCTGAAGTGTTTCCCTGTCTATTGCAGCCTCCAGCATTTGCTGATTCATTATTTTTCTTTTGTTAATGGAGACTTTCCTCTTCCTGCCACAGTCAAAAGCTGAATTTCACAGAGCATCATCAGTCTGTACTGGGTTATTGCAGCTCTTCTGCTCCTTCTGAGGACAGACCTTGTTTCTAGCCCCAGTTCAGTATAATATTTAGGCATATGCTTATCTTTAAGACTCTCTTGACATTACAAAGCACACAGACTTACACTGGATTTAAATGTGTGCCTAAATTCAAGCAGATCTTTATATCACAGTGCCTTGAGCCTCTTGGGGTGGTGGCCTCTGAGAGTGAGTCATCTTTGAAATAGCACTAGCGAGTCTGGAGGGGAAATGTAAGGCACACACAAAGCTACCTCTGAATATACAAGGACAAATTCTGATCTCTGAAATATATATAGAGATTACAGGTGTGTAGCTAAGAAGATAATTTAATATATCAGGGCTAAATTAAGATGTTGAATATTCCATTTTGTATCTCCTAAAGAAGCTTTGGTCCAAAATAGAGAAATGACACTGTACATAAATAAAAGAATATGGAACTCAGATAGAAGAAAAATGTGATGATGGTTTGTGTTTAATGTTTCTGAGGCACAGGTTATTGTATGATAAGGATTTGGTGCCACTGTTCTGAAATGGTATCATAAAAAATAATTTTTATGCTTGGATTACTTATGTAATTTTTAAATTGTCATTAAGTTTTAAATATTGGTGACAGTTACCTAATTGAAGTTAGTTTACTTATTATACACTTACCCAACAGGAAAAGAAAAACAGTAAATAAGTCTACACAAAAATCAATAAGATAATTACACTGTAGTGAAATGAGAAGCCTGGGAATTAAAATTATTGTTTCAGGTTTGGCTGAGTTCCTGTGACCTTCAGAAATACAAAGGAAATATAGAAACTTAGGAAGCAAATAACTGTATATTGTCAGTGCCAATTTTTATGCACTGTTAGAAGTATGAAGACAAAGACACATCTTGATAAGTATGAGAGGAGCTACAGAGACTGCTCCATGTACTTGGATATTTTACTGTATTGCAAGGAGTGGATTCAATACACACTGTACCTGCACACTAACACACATTATTTTTTTTAAACTGTGTGTGTGCACATAAGTAAATTGATTTATGAATGATTGGTTGAGGAACAAGATGTAATGCCTTTAATGAGGAGCATATGTTCTTAGCCCAAACATTATCAGCTGTAGATTTGGAAGGGGGTAACTCTGTACTGAAAATGAGACTTCTCTAGGTATCCTGGCTGAGAGATGCTCTTTGTGCCAAGTCATTTTCACATGACAGTTTCAGGATTTGACCTAACAAAACTTACAGGGAGAAAAGTGGAGAAAAAATATTATCAGAGGGCTGATACATCTGAAAACTTGAACCATTAAGTTATTAAGTGCAAATATGCTCTGATAGAACAGCTTTCCTCACAGAGATAAAATGAGTCAACAAAATAAGAAAGGCAAACAGAACTTAGAAAATAGTTCTTCTGTACATATCATTACAGAAGTGGGTCCTCAAAGGAAGTTTGAAATGAGAAGTGCATAAAGACATGTTCAAATCATATCTTGGGAAGTGTTTATACCCTGATTTAACATAGCAGTGAGGCATGATGAATTAGAGTTTTATGTACAGAGCATGTCATGGAGAAAGTAACTGGTCTATTGGAAAAAAAGATAATTATAAAGCCTTTGTAGGACCGAGTTTATATGCTAGTATGAAATCCTTGTGTGTATTTTCCAAGAAATAAGAGAAGAGAGCAGAGCAGGGCTCTGATCTGACAGGTGCAGGGGAAGTGTTCCTCAGGGTGTGAAATCCCCGTGGCTCCTGGGAGCTGATTACAGCCTGTTAACCCGGGAGGGTGGATGTGCACAGCAAAACAAATCAGTGACAAACAAGAGACCAGAAAAGCAGAAAGGTTTCTAGCTCCTGTGAGCAAGGACTGCAGGGGAGTTTTTGGATCAACAAGTCGAGCTGGCTGAGGGAGGAATCCCCGAAGGCTGCAGAATGCTCTGTGCACCATGATCCCCAAATAAAGGGGCTGCCAGGCATCCCTGGGTGCTGCACCTCATGGATATCGCTGTGGGCAGAACTGGGCCATGCCAGGAGCAGTTTATCAAGCCTTCTCACAAAGCCAGAGCTGGATGGAGCTGGCACAGTGTGATTTGGTGAGGCAGGAAAGCCTGGGCACCCGTTCACAGCAGCCAAGGGGGACGTGAGGAGAAGTGGCTCCTTCAGAGCTGGGCCTGTGCTTTCAGACAGCCCAAGGCAGAAAATGGGAGCTGCAGGGCAAGGAGCGTGGAGGGGAACCTCTCAGTCCAGTGAACATGAGGCAGAAAAGAAGAGGAACTTCAGTGCTGTCTTTTCCAGCTGGGGTGAGAGATACACGGGCAGCACGGTCAGACAGTGAGGAGCAGGGACAGGAGCAGGGACAGGAGCAGGGACAGGAGCTGGGACAGGAGCAGGGACAGCAGCAGGGACAGCAGCAGCAGGGACAGCAGCAGGGACAGGAGCTGGGACAGCAGCAGGGACAACAGCAGGGACAGCAGCAGGGACAGCAGGGACAGGAGCTGGGACAGTTTCCCAGCAGGGTGACACCTACAGTGACCATGAGCTGAATGGCCTGGCAGCACTGACCAAAGTGGCTGTGGCAGGAGCACGAGGAGGTGGCAGTGCCACCTCTCTCGCTGGTGGCTCAGGCCAGCACTCCCTTCACTCTGTAAGCACCTGGCTGAGTGGCCTCACACCAAGCAGCTGCTGTAGCCCAGAAATGCCAGCCTGCAGGTTTCAGAGAACAGGCTCCTGCTCAGGCTCACCTCTGGCCAGACTCTGCTGCCAAAGGAAACTTTAATCACTCTGACAAGGACTAAACTCCATGCTGCTGGCAGCAGGGTGGCAGAGGACCTGCCCTGCCTCTGTCTCCCCAAAGCTCCTGGGCTCAGTCAGGCTGACACCACGTCCACAGGACTCCTGTCCTTGCTGCTTGGCTCCCGCTGCAGCTGATGTCCTCTGCTAAATGCTCATCTCACTTGCCCTAAAAGCTCTGATTTCTGCCCAGTGGCAGAGGGAAGCCCAGGCTGTGCTCAGACACCATCTCTGCATGTCTCAAGCCAGGTGTGGTGACTCAGGCCACACCTGAGCAGAGATCACCTCAGAAATCCTGAGAACAAAGACACATTTTGAGTCATGATGGTCTCAGTTAGAAAGGGTGTTTATTGCTAGAGATGTGCTGGTGCTGGAGCATGTTTACTTTCTGAAAAATTAAGTTACTTGGCAATGCAAGTGGATATTACCAACAGGGCTTGTTTCTCTTGGCAACAAACAGCAATAAACTGATGTAATTATTTAGAGTAATTGTTCCTGATTTTCCATATGGCAGCAGGTCCTCTCAAATGCTGACTCAAACGTGACTGCAGAATGTGCACCAGGGTGAGCCAGTGCTCTGCTTGGAAGGCAGCAGCTGGCAAACTTCAGGTTTAAAAGCCAAAACAGAAAAGAAAGTTGCGAACAAAATTCCTTTTAGTGTCCCAAAGTTAATTTCTCATTCATCTTCCCCACTGGCATTTCCCCCAGAACAAAGTGCAGTTCCTGGCTTATCGATCTCTTCAGGTTCTGATGCTGCTTGTCACAGAGGAGACATCAGAGAACCTCCTGCTGAACATCTTGTTCTGCTTTCACTGCCACTGGTGTGCTCATTTGTTTGTTTAAAGTAAATAAAAATAGTGCCCCTAAAATGAATTTAAGAAGCAACATAAAAGACTAAGCTTTAATGATACATAAACTGCAAAATACCCAGTAATTTAAGGCAAAATGAATACAATTAAACAGTTTATGATCAGAGACACTAATTAAAGCATGATAGACTCCTGTGACAGTCTGAATAGTATTTGGTCACTGTAGTAATTTTCCTATGTGTGTGAAAATAAGTACTTTTTTAGTGTCTGAAACTTTAATTCTTCAAGACCAGTTTACTGCAAAGACCTGAGCAAAGAATTATTATAATCTCCTTTTATTACTTGAATTTACTTAAGATCATAATTTTGTATTGTTTTTGAAGCATATCGAACACATATAGAATATGAACTTTTCCTTTAGTTGTCATTGATTATTCTTGAACCTTTTATCAGATGATTAGCTATTGATTCTCAGCAAAATAATTTTGAACAATAATTCAGTTGTGGCTTAATGAGAATGTTTTGCATCCAGGGAACAGATTTTCTGCCAAAAAAGCTAATTTGTTATAGTTTATAGAATGCTGAATCTAATACCTTGAAATATTCAAATGCATACATACAGCATTTGTTTGAGTTATCCGTTCTTTTTTTAGGGACATAACTAATCATATGTTTGAGTTTAAGCATATGAGTAGCCTCTCTAAGCTTAATGCAATTAAAGCAGATTAGTTTAATGGAATTGCTCATGTGCTTGAAAAGGCACATGATTACATTTCTGAGTTATGAACATTTGAACTCTTTTTCAGAGTTATTTCTGCTGTATCTAAAGACTTTATTCAGCACATTCATTGATGTATAAGGGCCTAAATAAGGGGTTTTTTTGCTTACTGCCCCACCCTTTCAAAGTCTCATTGCTTTTTGCATGGCAAGTGTTTTCTCTGTTACAGTGAGAAGGGATCCCCAATGTGACAGTGTTAGAAAAGTGCACATTTCACTCCCCATGGGGACACCTCTTGCCTGATTCCATTTAGCACAGGTAATAAATAATTTGACTGCCCGAGTTCCCTTGACTGCCAGGGTTCAAGGATGACACAAAGACTTCTCAAAGATCTGGTTGGCACTGGCAGATATTAATGGCAGCAGAGGAAGGAAGGGCCAGCTTGTCTCTGTTGCAGGAGGAGTGGTTTTAGTTTGGAAGCACACACACCACATTCATCCAGTGATTTCCCAGCCAGCTCACTTCTGCGTTCTGTTGTCCAGAAGAGACAGTTTCATTAACTTCTCCTGAATAAACTGCCAAGTCCAACTCTTATTAAATACATTCTCACTGCTTACTCTGAAATGGTCCAATGAGTTGGAAAAATCTCTGTCTTTTTTATAAACTGTACACTTTACTCAGTGAACCGAAAGTGATTGCTATCATAATCATCCATGGAGAAAGCAATTACAGCAAAATCAGAAATATTTCTTAGCTTTTTACCCTATTCTTTCTTTCATTTTACTATTTTCTTCATCCCTCAAACTCAGCGAAACAGTAAAACAGTCCTCCATTGGAAAAATATGTTTTCTGTTTAGTTAAATTAATGATTGAAAATTGGGAAAAATGGCAGTAGCTGTAGTGAATGGGAGCAGAACAGGGCTTCAGGAAAATCTCAGCACAGTGAGTAAGTCATGTCAGCTGCTGGGCTAGTTCCATCTGCATTTTAATACATCACAAACCCCTGCACATGAAACTGAAATAGAGTCTGTAGCTTTAATGCAGATCTGATCCTTTGTTGTTTGAGAAATGTTCAGAAGGCATTTCCCTCCGGCAGGTGCAGTCCAGGAGGGCTGTCCTGGAGCAGCTCAGGTGCTGCAGACACCTGCGGGTCTCACCGAGTAATTGGCCATTCCAAGGCACTTTGCAAAGCCATCTATTACACCCCTGCAGCACCAGGCTGCTGTGCAAATTGCTCATGCATTTAATCACTGATCCATTCCCTCTGCCCGGGTGTTTTACTTTGTTTATAAACACTCCCCAGCCCTTCAGCCCAGCCACCTCCTGCCTGGATACAAATCCTGGGAGTCAGTGCTGATAACTTCGGTGCTTTGTCATCAGCTGTTATTCTGTGAGCTCCTGTGTATTTGCTGCGCTTTGTTCTTGTGATTCCATTCCTGGCTGGTGCCATTTGGTGTCCACAGGCTCCTCGTCCTAAGGATGATTCCCAGCTGTTCATTTCCACAGAACGTACTTGTCAATCGCGGCACTGCTTGAAGCTCTCACAAGAGCTCTCCTGCCAAAGTGATCCCATCATCTCCTCCATAACTGAATTCCACCTCTTAGGGATGCCATTTGAGATTTTTTCTTTTCTTTTTTTTAAAATTTTTTTCATCTCCTTCTACAAGGAAGGTGAGGAGCAAGTTGCAATCTGTAAACTCTCCTGAAAGTCTACAGGGATTCAAAATCCATAGCACTAGAAAATCCTCTGTGCCTTTCTGGGTGGCAGATGTTTGCAGGCAGCCCTCAGAGACAGGGAGCACCTGCTTTTGTGTGCTCTAATAAAAAAAAAAAAAGAGCTTTTTCCATGTGCTGGAGGAGAGCCATCCATTAGACAGAGCAGTGTGACAGGCCAAATCTGCTTTCAGTGGATCCTTTTCTTCACAATTTCTCACTGTGTGTAAGGAATCATGTTCACTGAACATGGCTTCAAGCACATGAGTGATGCACCTCCTAGAAACTGTTGGAAGGAGGAGAGTTGACTGGCAACAAAGGAAATAATTAAAATGAAAGTATTAAGCAGTAATGACTAGTGAGCTGAAGTGCTACTGCCAATGACAATGTCTTCAACCTAATTAAATTTTTGGCTCATTGCATATGACAAATACAAATGCAGTTTGGGTGTCTCCTTATTAGACTCAGAGTTTTAGACTAAAAATAACATGGGTTTGAATGTTGCCAATGAGGGTATTAATGAGGAAGTGCTAATCTTTCAGAGACCATAATGGCAGTAATGGGAGTGCTTTCTTCCCTGCAGATGCTGAGAGTCACAGCACTGCAGAAAGGCTCCAGGCCACGCTGTGATTGCTCAGGAGCATTTCAGGCACATTTTGGGAGGAGTATTAAAAGATTAAAAGGATGTAAAGCATAGTTGCAGACAGGAGGCTGCTCTGCAAAAAGGAGACAAACAGGGACAAATAGAAACAGGCTTAAACTGATGAAAAAAATCAAATATCTTTGAGCTTCCTGTAGTGGGAGGGGAGTTGCAAAGCAGTGGGGCTGATTACCTGGAGAGCTGCTGCCTTTGAACAGCTCTCACAGGTGGTGGTGCCCTGCCTGGCAGGGCTCATTCTGCTCCAGGAGTGACAACCAGCCCTGCCTGAGCCGGGCCAGGTGCCATTGTGAGCCCTTCCACAGCTTGATTTTGGCTTGGTTGTGTCTTTCAGAGCCAGAACTGTCCTTTGTGGGAAGAGTTTTCTGTCTGTCACTGCTCCTTAAGCAGGATTTGCTGCTCCAGGGCTGTTGATACTGGCTCCAAAGGAACAAGCAGCTCTGATACTTGAGCCTGTTTCTTTCTGTGTTAGCAAGGGCAGCAAGACAAAACAGATGGGTGCAAAATATACAGGGGAAACTTCATCACTAAGAGGTGCTGGTTTTTCTGAGTATAAAGATAAACCAATTTTTATTAGAGGTGCTTAGTCATGTTTACTTTCACAGGTGAATGTCAGGATAGAATAAGGTCTATTAAAACCTTGTTATTAAATCCCTGTGATGAAACCTTGCTGTGAACACAACAGAATCAGTGCTGGAGGTGAAGGGTGTGAGAGAAGGGGTCATACCAAGCCACCCTCCAGCTGTTATTCATCTTGTCTAGATGGGAATGTCCAGAGGCTTGTGTTGTACTTATTGACCTGTGGCTGGATCAGTTTCTTGACTCCAACCCAGCAGTCCCTGCCAGACTCCAAGGGCAGTGGCTGCAGGTGTAACCTGTCCTCTGCAGAGCCTGGGGGTTCAGATCTCATCTCCTTAAGGCAAAACAGGATTTCCACAGCATTTAATGAGAGCAAAACTCTCTGCTGGCCCCATGCCCAAGGTTGGATCACTCCTGATGAGCCCTTCGTGGCACACAAGGTGCCAGGTAGAGAGGAGTCAGGTCAAGGGTGTTGTTAGCAAGATGGTATTGAGACATCCGAGAACAGCACGTGGGGCTGTCACCCCACTGTCCCCTCCCTGCTGCCAGACTTCTCTGAAGGACAGCTTGTCTCCTTTACTTCCAGAATTATAGCAAGAGAAACTTTCAGCTTTTAAAAATCTGTAGCTTTGAAGTTCACATTAATTTGTTTTTAAAATGTCCTAGCTGGATTTAGTTTTCCATCTTTTAATATCAGATTTTAAGCCATGAAAGTGCTGGTGGGAGGACGGGGCTGTGAGTCACAGCTTGGTGCCAGGCTCCAGAGCAACAATTAAATGCTGCTCGTTCATCACAAAATGGGACAATTCCCTGTGAACAGCAATAACCTCAAGAGTTTGCTTGAACTGCTTCATTTACACCCTTGGCTCCAGTTTATAATCCTGGAACTCTGTGTCAGCTTTATGCAGAATAATAAGAACAAATATCATAGTTGTGGCATTGCAGAACAGAAATGTTATTTAAGCATGTGCCTTGTGCAGAGCTCTGGGCAATCTGTAAATCACTGCCCAGTCTGACACAGCTCCTAGCTAGGTGTGGTTTACATATTTTCCCAATAAAGCACTCTGAAAATAAAATAAAATAAATGGAAAATACAGGTAATTACAATGAAGAAAAGATGCTCCCTTAGTATCAAAACCACTTTTAGACTTTGAGGTGCTCCCTTGAGGCACACAGTAAGAGGCAAGGGGCTGCAGCTGGGCTCCTGCAGTCCTGCTCCTCTTCCTGGGGTGTGCCTTTGAGACAGGGGACCAGGCAAGGGTGCAGGATTTCTCTGCCACTGCTGCAGTTAAAGCTCATATGAGCCACTGCACAGAAAATCTCTCAGTTTGTGTGCCTGACCTTGAGCCTTTGCTGGTGGCTGCTGCCGTTGCCATGGAAACGGGAGAAGATTGTTCTGTTGCTGTCGTTGTATAATGAAGGGTCACTGAGACTGTTGGGGTCAGGAGATCATTTTCAGAATTCAGCTCCTCGGGGTGAGTGCTATTCCACACAAATTTTCCTCATGATTTGACGTGATTGTTACTTTGTCATCCTCAATTAAAACAGGGGTCCCACTGACTTCCAGTTAAAAGGCAGAAATATTTGCCACACCACAGATTCCTAGAGGAGGCTGCTTTCTCTGGGTGTTCCAGGGCTACAGAACCACCCAGCTGTGCAGCTTGTTGCCACTTGTCAGCTGAGAAGTGGTAAATGGCTGTGTAATTGTCTCTGACAATTTTGAAATGTGTGTAGAACACAACCACATTTACTGGTAAAAGCCTCTGGTGATGGAGTTTTGAGTCTCTTGAGGGAGTAACTAGTTCAGAAGCTTTTTTTTTCTCTTAAAGAGTTGGTGTTTCTTCAAGGACAGTTTGAGAAAGAAGGAATTGGATCCTGGGCCATTTTTGACAGGCCATGTTTTCTAGATTACCAATAATTTTTGAAGCTTGCCTCCAGTCTTTCCAAAGAACCACACTTTTCTTGAAAGCTCAAATCCCAACACAATACATGGAGCACAGGGTAGGGGCTACTTCATATTTTTAGCACATGGTGTGCCTGGTTTGACATCCCAGAGCAGGGAAAACAAAATTAATCATGGTGGGTTTTCACCACTGACTGCAGCTTTATAAGTCTTAACAACAGGTCTGTAAACTGTGTTTCATTGTAGTTATAATTAATTAAATGAAGCTAGCTCTATGCAGTCCTGTACTTTGGACAAGTCTTGACATTTTTAGGGAAGAAAGGCCCCATCCAGTTGATCCTCCTGGTCTGGCAGGCAGCAGAGATGTGCACTCTGCTGCTCCCTTTGCTTCCCTCTGCCCAGGGGTTGTTGGAAGCTCTGCCTGCTTGTGGTTTCCCTCTCTCTGAGCAGGTCTGTGTTTCTGATGCACCCTCTCCTCCTCCCTGCGTGTCCTTCCTGGGCAAGCTGTGCCCTTTCCCACCAGGACTGCAGCCATGGCAGTGCTTCCTTCCCCGAGCTCAGCTCCTGCTGGGGGGCACAGGGGATGCTGCGGGGCCCTTTCCATGGCTGCTGCCACCTGGCAATGCCTCCGTGCCAGCCTGGCTCTGCCATCTCCCTTCACTGCCACCGAGAGCTGCCCCACATGACACAACAGCTGTAAAGGAGATGGCTGTAAATAGAGCCACAGGACTGATTTTCAGGATATTGTTCCAAGATGACTTGCAGGGATTAGCCAATTAAAGGTAGCAGGGGTTGGGCTGGTGCCTCACGCTGAGTTTGCCTCAGCACAGGCTGCAGGTGCTGCCGTGGCATGGGACAGGAGCTGCACTGGGAGCTTGGAGAGAGGATGGAACAGCGGGGAGGAGGAGGATCTAACCAGGGGTAGGTGTTAAAGAAGAGCAGATCACATCCAGCCTGCTCCATCCACAGGCAGCCTCTGACCCTTGGAGATTTGCATTTCCCTGTCCTCGAACAGGCAGGGGAGGAGGTTTTTGGGAATGAGCTGCCACAAGCAGTGCTCTCTCCTGGGCTGAGCCCGTGGCACCAGCTCTGTGCCAGGACAGGAATCTGGAGGCTCTGACCAGTTTCACACATGCAGAGTGCCCACAGCAGCCAAGGCTGGACTATCCTGTTGCTCCTGTTGACTTTACAACCATTTCTGTCAATTATTTGATACCTTTGACCGAGAGACAGAGCTAATGCCATGACCTGTTCAACCCAGGGCTGGCTCGAGGCAAACTGGATACCTATGAAACCCAATCCTCCTCCTTAGTTTTTGTTGTCTGGTTGTGAGAACATTGTTGCTCTTTTGTCTTAACTTTGGAGAAAAACTGGCCCCTAATAATAGCATGGTACGTTAAGAAAACCCAAAACCAAAAAACCTTTACCCATTAGAAAATTGCAATTTCTTTTCTTTTAAAAACCCAAATAAATCCCTCTGGACTTTCTTGTCAATTTGCTTTTGTGAGGCTATTAAGGAAAACCTGTAATGGAAGTGGGTAATATTTTCTTGTCTCTTTTCCTCCCCCTTAGCTCTATAAAGTAACTCCAGAATCTTTTAGGGAAGAACCAAACACTGTGGGAAATAGGCAAGTGAACATTTGTGTTCAAGAAAGGAATAAATCTTCACTGTTGTAAGCATCAGGGCCAGTTCCTTTCCTTTTAAACTGCTTTCATTTTCCACATGATTTTCTAAGATTTTAATTATTTTGGCTTCTGGCCATGGTCATCAGCAAGCACTCCTGGGAAATTTGTTCTGTCACCCATTTCTGGAGTCTCGTGCATTTTCAGCAGCCACATTTTCTGGATTTCCAAGAAGCGCAACCCGTGACTGAAACAAAGAACCTGCCCATCCTGCCTAGCTGGCTGTTAGAGAAATGCAGCAGTGATTGTCAATTTGTCCTCCAGAAGCATCTCTGCTCTCTGTGGTTGCTCTCAGCAGACCTGAGGTGCCTCCCTGCCGGGGAGATTTGTCCTGCAGCTCCTTGGGCAGCTGCTCTGGGGAGGAGAAAGCCTGTCCAGCTCCACTGGGGCTCCTGCCGGGGCCCAGGTGATGCTCCAGGAGAAGCAGAGCAGGAAAGGGAGCCCAGAGGCAGCCAGAGCTCTGGAGATAAAAGCAGAGATGTGCAGCAAGGCCATCCAGGGCAGGCCCCTCCAGGGATGGGATTCACTGAGAGCAGAGGAGCCCCTGGGTGTCCTGGGGAGGAGGGCAGAGCTTCCTCCTCATCCTCACCCATTTATTAGCACCCTTTCACTGCCTATGGAGCACTCCTGCTGTGAGAATAACTCTCATTTTCTTTGATGACTTAATGGCAAAGTTGAGTGGAAAATTAGCTCTTACCTTGGGCTTGGGGGTTGAGAAGCAGAGAATGCTGTCTCAACAGCAGTGCAACGAGAGAGTTACTACCAAAAAATGCTGGAGGAAGGAAATGTAGGAAAAGAATGGTAAAATCCCCCTGCAAGTTCTGTTTGCCTGGGGAAACCACAAACTCCTAAAATTCAGCTTGCAATGACATTATGTTTTAATTCTTCATATTTGTTTTTAATAACTTGCACTAAAAGCAAGGACAAGGACATGTTTTGGTTCAGTACTTAATTTTTGGGAAGTATATTTTTTTTCTTTTGTGTTTTTAGAATCTGGAAGCAATGGAGGTGACAAGGGATTTGATCTGTGGAAAGCCTTAGCAAGACAGGGATTCCTAAATCCCTGGTTAGATGCTGAAGTCAGTGCTGCAGCCCCTGGAATTGCCTTCTCAGTATTAAAATTCCTAAGGTAGCTCCATTTCTGGTCATGGTCTTAATTTTGTCTGGCTTGATGGGGATTTGAAGTGAGACTTGAGTTTCAGTCCCTGCTCTACTGAATATTTAATATAAATTCAGCAATATTAATAAAGCAAGGATTAGGTAGGACTCTCCTCTCTCAGGGAGTGCCTTGTGACTAATCTGTGGAGCTCACCTTTTCTCTCTGAGCCAGACAATATTTAATTATTCAATATATAATTGCGGGACAGGTTCAATAGGCAAGAATGAGCATCAAGCAGGGAGTCAAAACGCTTTTCTGCAAAAATGGAAAGTGCAATCCCTTGGGCAAAAGCCTGATTTGAGCCCAGGCCTGAGTCCTGGGCAAATGCTGTGTCTTCTAAAGGCAGTTGGAGATTTTTGGGAAGGCGTGTGAGAGGTGAGGCTGCTTTGGCAGCATCTGCCTTCTTGTGAGGGTCTGTGGTGAGAGGGCAGACTGTGAAACACTGAGAGAAGGAACAATTCCACCTCCTTTCCCACTCAGGGGATAAAAATCAATCTGAATTTATTTGCTGTTGCAGCCTAGATTTTTTTTTTTTTTTCTGTAGCTACAATGCTTTCATTTAGCAGCCTCTTCCTGGGTTATAAATGACACCCAAAGAAAGCAATGATCTGAAGTGACTGTAAATGGTTCTTAGTCAGATTCACACCATTATTTTGAAAGTGCAAATAACATTTGGGAAATGGGAAATGGCTTCTGCAGTTATTAGTTTTGTCTTTTTTTCCCCTTTAATTTGCTATAGTTCTGCCTAGAAATCACCCAAGATTAGGTAAGCAACTGTGTATGTGCTGATTAAAGGACATTCCTTGTGCCAGCAGCCTGACTGCAGCCAGGACAAAGTGCAGGAGGAGGAGGAGGTTCAGGTGTTTTTGCAGGAATTCACAAGCTGCTGCTTGGAGTCAGGAGCAGAGGTAAAATCCACGTGTGTCCTTTTAGGATGAAAGTTCTCCCATTAGATGAAGGTGTCTGGCAGAGCCCAGAGCTAGATTTCATTCAACAGAGCACCCACAGCCCTGCTCTGGTGTCACCACCACACTGTGGGGTGGAAGGGGCTGGGGGCTTTGGCTCTGAGCCTGAGCTTTGGCTGCTCTGCTGAGCACAGCACAGCACAGCTCTGCTCTGCTCTGCTCTGCCC
>VYZP01053898.1:0-12372 GCA_013400635.1 Hypocryptadius cinnamomeus
TATTATTCTAATAATCATATTCTACCAGCACGAGTTACCAGTATATCCATAACAATTCCCCCCCTTTTTTATTAATCCATTAATTTGTGCTGTTTTTCTAAAAATATTTATACACACTTATTTTTAGTCCCTTTTTATATCCCATGTGCATAATTCTATTTACCCTGTGTTCAAAAGAAAACAAACACAAACATTTTTTTCAAAAAGATTCCCTCTTATTCAGTTCAAATTTAGTTTTCCCAATCTTCTCCGGGTATCTCCTGATACATCCTATAGTCTACCTCGTTTCCTTTTACCTGTCTTTCAAACTTAGCTAAGGCGTCTGCTGCCCATTTATGATGATCTTCTTCCTCTAGTTCCATTATTTTAGAGACCGGGTTTCTCCTCCCTGTAGCACATTTGGGGTCCATGGGCATTGCTGCTATTTGCATGCCTTGCACTACCGAATGTATTAGTCTAATGAAACACGGTATCAGGCAGGGTAAGAATATAATTCCTGCTATTGAACAGAGTATAAAGAATATTAATTTTTTCCACTATGCTCCATCAAATAGATTATCCCACTAAGAAGCATTTAGGATAGAATTTCACTTCTGGACTGGAACATGTGCTACCCTCTTGATTTCAGCTGCCAATCCCCTAATAGTTTTTCCATAAATATCTATTTCAATACAGCATTCTGACTTGTTGAATGTCCCACAGACTTCCCCTTCTTTTGCTAGTAAGTAGTCTAGAGCTATTCTGTTTTGATATACGAAGGCCCTCATTTGGGAGTACTGCCTAGATAATAGCTCGAGGGCATCTGAAGTATGGTTTGATACTATTTCTGCTACTGCCTGGAGCCTTATCAATCGGTTTGGAAGGTATATAGGGGTTCTATAACCCCAACTCCCATCTTGAGCTCAGGTTGCTGGTCTATAATACTCTATAATTTGCTCTGTGTGCCATTTTTCTTCCCCCCAAGTTTGACTTTCTTCGAAAATAGGAAATTTCTTCTTTACCTCCCTCTTTTGCCTGTTCAAGGCCTCATACAAAGGAGCTCCCAGTGAGCTGCTTTTTGATTGAGGTAAGGTAAAGAATATGGGTCTTATTAGTCCTAATGTACACAAGGCTTTCCATCTTTGGGGTAATTCGCTATAAGCCTTTTTCTTGCAGATCCAGTCTAAGTGGTTAGGAGCTTTCCATTCACTGGTAGTGCTCCTCGGTTCGTTCCAATAACTCCTTAGTTCTTCCAGGGACTGGTAAGGATTAGCTTTAGAGACTTTATTCCAACACAATTTAATTTTATCACTCCACTCGCATTTGCTTTTCTTTTCTTGGCCCCAATATCCCGCTGGAGGTTCTGGTTGCCAGATTTTGCTTTTAGTGTCTGAATTCACCACGAGAGTGGAGTTACATGGGGTATACCCAACTACTTTGGTATACCCCCTCCCTTCCCTGTTAATGCAGATTGTCCCGATTACTTGTTTGTCCAAGACCCACCCGTTGTATTATTTTGGATATTTTAGTATTATCTCATTTAAGAAGCTGCTCTGGAGTTAAACTCTCACCTTTCCAGGGCCACTTTTCTGCTGACTTTAACTCTCCACAAATCCAGCAATTAGACCGTCTTAATTCAGTCATGATTTCCTGCATCAGGTCTATAAAAAGGTTTTTATCTGAAGCAGGCAATCCTAAGTCGTTATATTGTTTCTCCAGCTGATCATATTGTTTACTCAAAGTCCTCAGCCTTTCCTGTTCCACCCTTCTTTTCTTCATTTCTGATTCTTGTCTTTTTAACTCTTGGGCCACTTGTTGTATTTTATTCTCCAGATCCACCCCCTCTTTGTTTTGAGAAAAACAAAAAGTCCTGTCATACTGCAGGCATGTTCGGTCATCATGATCTTTGAGAAGATCAATGATAACTGGTTCCTTTTTGAGTGGCAGCTTATTTTCGTATTTTAAGTTCTTTCCCACTCAGTAGGTTTTCCCTCCCGTCACACACATTTCTAGCTGGTTATTATCGTAACATAGTTTGTTTACCTGGAAATACCTGACAAACACAGACTCCATTCTACCCCCAGTCTATACAGTGCGATGACATTTGTTACAAACTGGAATGGGTGTTTGTCCATCCTCCCTCTTGCGTCGGATGTGTCTTGACTCCCTAATCTTAGACGCTGCCTCTTTAAGGTAAAAAATCTCCTTCTCATTTATTTTACATATCCCATATCAGGTGCCATTGAAGAAACAGTACCTGCTTTTTCCGCCTTGGTTGCAGTCTCGCAGGTCTGGGTGGGTAGAAGCCTCCACTTTGCCCCATCCTTCCATATCGCGGCTGCTGCCAGCTGGGGTATACCCGGTGGGGCTGCCGTGGTCCTCAGATAGCTNCTTCCAGGATAGTTCGCATGCATGATCCACACTCATTACCCGAGCTCCGCTCTCCAAGACTGAGTGGGTTTTCGGCATACACATGACTTGAGGCACATGACTAGACTCAGGCTCGTCAGGACTTTCCCCACATTCATTCTTCTACCTCTGTCTACGCCCACTGGGTCACCTCCAGTGGTGGGGAAAACCATCTTCTTGGCAGCAGGAATTCTTCTCAAGGGTGTCGCGCCAAGATCAAGCCACGTATCTCTTTTTAAAGAGGTCCCACCTCGATAGCTTGACTGCAATGGAGCTGCAAGGTACTTTGTTTAGTCTCTCGCACTCGACAGCTAAGATTTTCGCTCTGGAGTTCAATTTTCCCCTTACCCCGTTTTGAAATAACCGAAACCACACTACCGAATTTGTTTCAATTCTAGCCAATTCTGTGAGGAGCGTTAAGATTAGGTTGGTCAGACGCACTTCCTCGTCCCGGCACTTAGTACACAAACCCCTTGGGCGCACCTCTCTTTCACAATGCACTACCCACACCTTGTTACAATATTCATACTTGAATTGCACAAATGGATAACAGCTGCAGTCTGGCTCTGAGCATGTTATCCGGTAGATTTCGGTCATTTACTTGGCTGGTGCAGAGTTAGTTTCAGGTCCCTGGGAGGAAAAGTGACTTTCTACTCGAGCTCCCCTTCCCACGGTTCGACCCTTTTTACTCACGAGGCGTGAGTCTAGCCTTTTTCTGCTGTCTGCACTGCTGTATCTGTGGTTAAAAGAACAAGAAATGGCCCTTCCCAGTGTGGGGAAAGGGGAACATCTCTCCAAGTTTTTATGAGTACTTTATGTCCCGGCTGTTGGATGTATAGTGAATCTCAGAGGAGTGCTCTGCATTATAATTCCTTGTTTTCTTAGTTCCTGTAGGTTTTTGCCTGTGGTTATTAGGTATGGCCATATTTGTCTATTCTCTATTTTCGGATGTCCTACTGGCATCCCGTGTTCATAGGGCATCCCATTTCAAAAGGTGATATCCCGGTTTCAGAATGAGGCCGTGTTCTAATATTCAGCAGAGCTAGGTGAAGGCACTTTACTCAAGACATTTTGGTCTCCAAAATTAATTTGGACAGTTGAGCTTTCAGAGTTTGATTCATTTTCTGGACCTGTCCTGAACTCTGGGGATGCCACGGAGTGTGATATTTTCAGCGAATTCTTAATGCCTCGGCTAATTGTTTGATGATTCTTGAGGTGAAGTGTGTGCCCTGGTCTGAGTCTATGTATTTTACTAATCTGTACCAGGGTATAATTTCTTCCAGTAGGAGCCTTGATACTACCTGTGCAGTAGCCTTGGAGCTCAGGAAAGCCTCCACCCAGTGGGTTAGTTTATCCACCATCACTAGAAGGCATCTGTATCTCCCTACTTTTGACATATTGGTAAAATCTACCTGGACTCTCTCAAATGGTCTTTATGCCACTGGGCGACTTCCCAAAGCTACTTGTCTCACCCTAGCCCAATTGACTCTCTGACATATCATGCACCCTTGAACCTCTTGTTTTGCCAATTCATAGATTCCCTTACATCCGAAGAATTTTATAAACTGCTTACGTAGGGCTTGTGCTCCCCAGTGGGTTTGTAAATGTAGCCTCTTTAAAATCTTTCTAGTGTATTCCTTAGATAGTAATTCCCTCCCATCTGGTAATTTCCACTTACCTTCTTCTAGTCTTCCCCCGATCTTCTCTTACCCCTTGATCTCTTTTTGAGAGGGTTGTGAGGGGTACTCTTGTACCTTACCCCTTTCGACTTCTGGGATGCTTAGCTGCAGCAGTGCTGTGTTTTTAGTCTCCTTATCAGCTAAGTTGTTTCCTCGAATCTGAAACTGTACTCCCGTCTGGTGTCCTTTTACATGAACAACCGCAATCGCCTCCGGTTCCCTTATAGCTTCCAAAATTTGTTTTATTATTCTCTCATGCATCAACCCTTTCTTCCCAAATCTTCCCGAAGGTGTGAACTACCCCAAAGGCGTATTTCGAGTCAGTAAAAATTGTTCCTTTTCTTCCCTTTAACATTTGCAAAGCCCTCAGTACCGCATACAATTTACAAACCTGGGCTGACCATCCCGCATTTAGGCGTCCTGATTCTACGGTTTCTCCCGTTTTTCCATCTATCACTGCATACCCTGATCTTCTTTTTCCTTCTATGGCTCTGGCTGATCCACCTACAAACCATTTTCCCCCTTCTTCCAGTTCCTCCTCCTCTAGATCCGGTCTTATTTTAGTCTGTAGTTCCATTATTTCAGCACAGTCATGGGAAAGTTCCCCTGCAGTTTCCCCATACAGGAATTGTGCTGGGTTTTGTGCTGTGGTTGTTTTAAGTTCCAAATCATGTGAGTGGATCAAGATAGCTTCATATTTCAGAAGCCTGGCATCCGTGAGCCATTTTTCAGCTTTTTGCTGTAAAATGCTCCTTACATTATGAGGAGTAAAAACTACTAAAGGTGCCCCAAAGGTTGCTTTCTTAGCTTCTTCCACCAAAACAGCCACAGCCACTATGGCTTGCAAACATGTAGGCTACCCCTGGCTAACAGGATCCAATAATTTTGATACATACCCCACAGGTTTTCCTTGTCCCTGCCTACTCCTGAGTTAATACTCAGTGGGCAGTATAGTTACTCACATCCACAAATACTGAAAGGGTCTTTTCATATCCGGGAGACTCACCACTGGAGTTGTCAAAAGCCTTTCTTTCAGCTCCTTGAATCTCTCCTCATCTTGCCCGGTCCATTTTGGCTTATCCATGGTGAGCTTTTCATGAAGAAATTTTACCTTTTCACTGTATCCCTCAATCCATTGTCTGCAAAAACCCACAAGCTCCAATACGTGCCTTACCTCCCTTTTTGACTGAGGAGAGGGTAAGGCGATAATCCTGGCTATTCTATCTGGATCTAACTTCTTCTTACCTTTTATTAGCCAGTGCCCCAGGTATTTAACTTCAGGTTCAGTTAATTGCAATTTAGATTTCGAGACTTTCAAACCCTTGTCTCCCAAAAAGTTTAAGAGAGCTATGGTGCTTGTCCTTACTAGTTCTTCCCAGGGACCTGCCACTAACAAATCATCCACATACTGTAACAGTTTGGTCGCTTCGACCGGGGACAAACTCACTTAGAACCTGTTCGAGGGCTTGACTGAAAAGGTTAGGTGAGTCCATGAACCCCTGAGGCAGGGAAGTCCATGTTAGTTGTTGTTTATGGTTGGTATCTGGGTCTTCCCATTGAAATGCAAAGTAATCCTGACTTTCCTTTGCCAGTGGGCAGGTCCAAAAGGTGTCCTTTAGGTCTATTACACTATACTAAGTATCCTCTGGGGAGACGTTATTCAACAGCGTGTAGAGTTTGAAACAGAGGGAAATAAAGTTTTAGTCTTCTGATTGACTGCCCTTAAATCCTGTACTAGCCTGTAACTGCCATCCGGTTTCTGTACAGCTAGTATAGGAGTATTGCGCCTTGACATACAAGGTTCTAGCGTGCCCTTTTTAATCAGCTCAATTATTGGTTTCAGCCCTCTCCTACCTTCTGTTGGTATTGGGTATTGCTTAATCCTGATGGGGTCCTCCAGTCTCTCAATCTCGATTTGAATTGGTTCCATGTCTAATTTCCCCGCTTCTCTCTTTGAATGCCAAACCTTAGGATTGATTTTTCCCTCGTCCTCTGTGGTTAGTTGATGCAAACTTACCATAAGCTGTGAATCCTGAGCAATCGGGCTAATCCCCAAGTTTACCATTAAATCCCTTCCCAGCAAGTTATAATCTGCTTCTTCTACCAGCAGGATATTTCCCAAGCAGAATTTATTTTCAGATTCTATTTCTACACCTTTTATAACCGGTACCTTAAAGGGTTCCTCTTTTGCCCCGATGACCATAATGGAATCTTTGCTTTTAACACATCCACAAGGTAAGTGTTGAACAGTGCTCCGCTTGGCTCCCAACTCCACCAAGAATACCAATTCTTGTTTCTGGGGTCCTATTTTTAATTTTATCAAGAGCTCTCTGGGTGTTATGGACCTCAAATTAAAAAAGCCCCTGACACCTCTAATCCTCCTGAAAGATCTTTTCATCCCTCAGTCTCTTTTTACATTCCCTCGTTAAGTGACCTTTTTCTTGCAGTAGTAGCACTCAAGTCTGTCCCCCTGCTTATTTGTGGGTTTCTCTTGGGAATGGGTAGGTTTCCTTTGAGGTTTCTGTGCCTGACCCATCTTACCTGTGTTCTCCAGTTTCTGAGCTTCCCTTACCGCCGCTACCAAGACCTTTGCCTGTGCCTTTTGCTTTTCCTCCTCCCTTCTCATATAAATCCTCTGAGCCTCCCTCAGTAATTCCTGTAGGTCTTCTCCTGCCAATTCTCCATCTTTTCTAGTTTCTGCCTTATATCCTCCCATGAGTTCACCACAAACTGGGTTTTCAACAAGATCGCTCCCACTGGGGAATCCGGATCCGTACCTGAGTACATCTGGAGGCTTTTTCTTAATCTTTTCAGCCACTCAGTGGGAATTTCATCCTTCCCCTGGCACTCTCCTAGTGCCTTGCTCAGATTTCGTCCCTTTGGAACTGCCCCCCAATTCCTTGTATAACCTTATTTCTCAATTCTATCATTTTACGTCTGTCTTCCTCTGTCTGCACATTCCATGAAGGTCTCTGGTTAGGCCATTTGTCTTCACCACTCTCCCCTTGAGAATTTCTATGTTCTCAGTCCTTTATTGCAGCTGACCTTATCATTTCCCTTTCCTTGGCATTAAACAGCGACCTTAAAATAGCATTGATGCCATCGTAGGAATATATGCTGTTCCCTAGAAATTCATCCAGTCTCTCTGCCACCCCCAAAGGATCGTCCATTATCTTCCCCATTTCCTTTTTGAATGCGTGCACATCCCCAGAGTTTATCGTCATGTTTACATATCCGATAACTCCCGGAGCTGTTGGAAACTCCCTTAGTGGAAAGAGATTTTGTTGACCCTCCTCGTCCTCACTCTCCTCTAAGTTTACCTTTCGGGTTCGGTGTCTTGTCCTGCTAGCAGGCGGGGATTCACTCCCACTTGTGTGAAAGGTGTGCCTAGTATTTTCTATCTGCTGTGAGGGAGGAGGGGGTAAGGACTGCTCTTGGGAGTGCTGTATCGCCAAAGCCTGCCCTGCTATAGGTAAGGCTTCCATTGGTGGTGCTTGCGGTAACACTGGTTGGTGTGCAGGATTTACTGGTGCGGGGAGAGGGAGAGGGTCCTGCCGTGTCGGGTAAGGGGGTGAGAGATTGTCCAAGGGTTCCCATGTCTCACGAGGGTTCATCTGGTTTCTGTAGGTTTTAACCAGGAAAAGTCCCGTACTGGCATATTCCCATAGTCAGGCATATTCCCTTTCCTCACTTGTTGGCCCGGCTTCCCCCGACACGAACTCATCTAAGGCCTGGCATGTTTCTTTTTCAAAGGTGTGAAACATGGGCCAGAATAGATATTTCTTAACCTCTGCATTCCCCCATTTTTCCATACAATAATAGATCATTCTTTCCCTTGATCTCTTCTGCCTTGTCAGGCACTCATCCCAGTGTTCCAACATCCATCCCAATGGACTATTCCTATGTATATCTGGCATACAATACTTTTCCCCTTTTTCGGTCTTACCCTGGGTTTTTCCTAGGATTTTACTCTTTCTTTGCCCCATCCTACGTGTTCTTTCAAAAAATTACCTCTATGTACGTACCTCTTCGTTGAGCTGGAGAGATCTCCAAAAATTTCCCTTATTCCCCTGATTCCTAAGGGAATGTTATCAATCACACAGTGTACCGATCTGTGGATTTTTGCCTGAAAATGAGCTCTCGTTTTTACCTTTTCCTAGATCCTAGGGGTTCACCAGTCTCCTGATGTCAAAAAAGGCTTTTCCTGCCCCCTTTCTGATCCTGCCCGTGATCGACCCCCCCCTCCTCCCGAATTTCCCAGGGTTTAGGGTTTTGGTGTGTGTGCAAAGCAAGTTTTCCATCCACTTCCCCCTTGACCGACCACTTTCCTCACGGAAGAGTGGAACTGCGATCTTGGGGTCCACACTCACTTTGTGACAGTGTTGCGTCTCACACATACACACGATCACACCACACTCAACCACGCGACACTTACGGTCCTTGTCCCGTGTGGATTGTTCATGCACGTCAGTTTTATGAGTGAAAAAAATTTTCCGCGGTCTCAGAGATCTTACTCCAATTTTTGAGAGCTCTGGGCCTGTTTTTATCCTTTTGATTGTGGCTTTTTACTTTTTGTTCATGGTTATGATTGGTTCCGCTGGGTTTCCCAATACCGTCCGGCCGCTGAAATCAGCAGGGCGCTGCCTGGACTGAGAGAGAGGTCCCTGGAATCTGGTATCAAATCACGTCGGGAAAAGTCACAAAGATTATTATAAGTAAAAATGTTATTAAATAAATTTTTTTAAATTTAATAAAAATAAAAAAATAGAATTTATTTGTGACCGATATACAGTCCCGACAGCTGACAATCAAAACAGCACTGAACCCAGAATCGAAGCTGGGTGAACTATGATCCGGCCTCTATCGCACAGAATCCCCCTGTTCACCACTGCCGCCTTGCAGAGTCCGGGTTTTATACACTTTTTTCTTGCTTGCGGCGGGGTCCCTTTGTCCTTCTTTGGAGTTCATCATATTCATGTGGTGTCTATTCTCTGTCCTGTGCTGGACAAAGCCTTCTCCGGGAACTGATGTGTATCTGCTTCTTGATTCTCAGAATCCCGTATTCAGATGTCTGCCCTTGATGGTCCTGCCTATCTGAGATGAATATCTTCACGGGCCATCATTGCTTGGGCGTTCTCCCGTTCATGCCAGTGAGAAGGCCCATCTCCTGTGCAGGCTAGATTCACTTCGTATGTTAATGACACATCTCCACCCCGGCTGCCAGCTGGAGTTTCGCATACCCTGTGAAGCAATCCCATTCTCTCTTGCTGATGTGATTTTAAAGCTTTTGTACTATATTATTCTAATAATCATATTCAACGAGCATGAGTTACCAGTATATCCATAACATATTTATATGCCCTGAATCCTGTCTGGCAGCTGGCCACTGGGGGCCACAGGCCCCTGAACACGTATGCCAGCCCATTCCCTAGGAAACAAAAGTCACCAGCCCAGGCTCCTGGTGTCATTTTGCAGGAGGAGCTTGGGAATCTCAAAGCAGACAGGGTTTGAGATGCCAGCAGTTTGGGTCTGGCAGGCATCCTGTGCAGTTCAGGCACACAGCAGGCAGCCAGCCACTGGAGGCCACAGGCCCCTGAACAACTATGCCGGCCGATTGCCTACGAAACAAGAATAAACAGCCCAGGATCGTGGTGTCAGTTTGCAGGAGGTGCTTGGGAATCTCAATGCAGCCTGGGTTTTAGGAGGTGGGAGTTTAGGTCTGGCAGGCATCCTACACCGTGCGGGCCCTCAGCAGGCAGCCGGCCACTGGGGGCCGCAGGCCCTTGAACACATCTGCCAGCCTTTTCCCTAGGAAACAAAAGTTACCAGCCCAGGTTATTGGTGTCAGTTTGCAGGAGGTGCTTGGGACTCTCAAAGCAGCCTGTGTTTTTAGGAGGTGGCAATTTGGGTCTGGGAGGCATCATGCACTGTGCGGGCCCTCAACAGGCAGTCGCTCACTGGTGACCACAGGCCCCTGAACATACATGCCAGCCCATTCCATAGGAAACAAAAGTCATCAGCCCTGGTTCCTGGTGTCAGTTTGCAGGAGGAGCTTGGGACTCTCAAAGTCGCCTGGATTTGAGGAGGTGGCAGTTTGGGTCTGGGAGGCGTCCTGCGCCGTGCGGGCTCTCAGCCGGCAGCTTGCCAGTGGGGGCCACAGGCCCCTGAACATTTATGCCGTCCTTTTCCCTAGGAAACAAAAGTCAACAGCCCAGGTTTCTGGTATCAGTTTGCAGGAGGTGCTTGAGACTCTCAAAGCAGCCTGGATTTTCGTACGGGGCCGTTTGGGTCTGGCAGGCATCCTGCGCCGTCCGGGCACTCAGCAAGCAGCCATCCACAGGGGGCCACAGCCCCCTGAACACCTATGCCAGCCTTTTCCCTAGGAAACAAAAGTCACCAGCCCAGGATCGCGGTGTCAGTTTGCAGGAGGTGCTTAGGACTCTCAAAGCAGCCTGTGTTTTAGGAGGTGGCAGTATGGGTCTGGCAGGCATCCTGTGACGTGCAGGCCCTCAGCAGGCAGTTGGCCACTGGTGGCCACAGTCCTCTGAAATATTATGCCGGCCTTTTCCCTAGGAAAGAAAAGTCACCAGCCCAGATTCCTGGTGTCAGTTTGCAGGAGGTGCTTGGGATTCTCAAAGCAGCCTGCATTTATGGTGGTGGCCGTTTGGGTCTAGGAGGCATCCTGCGCCGTGGCACAGGCTGGCACAGGTGTTCAGGGGCCTGTGGCTCCCTGAGGCTGGTTGCCTGCTGTGCCCTCAGCAGGCAGCTGGCTACTGGGTGCCACAGGCTCCTGAACACCTATGCCGGCCTATTCCCTAGGAAACAAAAGTCACCAGCCCAGGTTCCTGGTGTCAGTTTGCAGGAGGTGCTTGGGAATGTCAATGCAACCTGGGTTTGAGGTGCCAGCAGTTTGGGTCTGGTAAGCATCCTGTGGCATGTGGGCACACAGCAGGCAGTCGGCCACGGGTCGCCACAGGCCCCTGAACAACTGTGCCGGCCTATTCCCTTGGAAACAAAAGTCACCAGCCCAGGATCCTGGTGTCAGTTTGCAGGAGGTGCTTGGGACTCTCAAAGCAGCCTGAGTTTTAGGAGGTGGTACTTTGGGTCTGGCAGGCATCCTGTGCCGTGCAGGCCCTCAGCAGGCAGTCGGCCACTGGTGGCCACAGTCCTCTGAAAAATTATGCCGGCCTTTTCCCTGAGAAACAAAAGTCACCAGCCCAGGTTCTTAGTGTCAGTTTGCAGGAGGTGCTTGGGACTCGCAAAGCAGCCTGCGTTTATGGTGGTGGCCGTTTGGGTCTGGCAGGCATCCTGCGCCGTGCGGGCCCTCAGCAGGCAGCCGGCCACTGGTGGCCACAGGCCTTTGGACACCTATGCCAGCCTTTTCCCTAGGAAACAAAAGTCACCAGCTCAGGATCGTGGTGTCAGTTTGCAGGAGGTGCTTGGGAATCTCAAAGCAGTCTGGGTTATAGGAGGTGGTAGTTAGGGTCTGGCAGGCATCCTGCGCCATGTGGATCCTCAGCAAGCAGCCATCCACTGGGGGCCGCAGGCCCTTGAACACATCTGCCAGCCTTTTCCCTGGGAAACCAAAGTCACAAGCCTAGGTTCCTGATGTCAGTTTGCAGGAGGTGCTTGGGACTCGCAAAGCAGCCTGGGTATTAGAAGGTGTTAATTTGGGTGTGAGAGGCATCCTGCACCGTGCGGGCCCTCAGCCGGCAGCCGGCCACTGGGGACCACAGGCCTCTGAACATTTATGCTGTCCTTTCCCCTAGGAAACAAAAAACACCAGCCCGGATTCCTGATGTCAGTTTGCAGGAGGTGCTTGGGACTCTCAAAGCAGCCTGGGTTATAGGAGGTGGCTGTTAGGGTCTGGCAGGCATCCTATGCTCAGCAAGCCCTCAGCCGGCAGCCGTCCACTGGGGGCCACAGGCCCGTGAAAACCTCTTCCAGCTTTTCACAAGGAAACGAAAGTCACCAGCCCATGTTCCTGGTGTCAGTTCGCAGTGGGAGCCTGAGACTCTCAAAGCAGCCTGTGTTTTAGGAGGCGGCAGTTTGGCTGTGGCAGGCATCCTGTGCTGTGCAGGACCTAAGCAGGCAGGCAGCCACTGGGGGCCACAGGCCCCTGAACACCTGTGCCAGCCTATTCCCTAGGAAAGCAAAGTTACCAGCCCAGGATCGCGGTGTCAGTTTGCAAGAGGTGCTTATTGTGTCTGGCAGGCATCCTATGCCCAGCAAGCCCTCAGCTGGCAGGCAGCCACTGGGGGCCCCAGGCCCCTGAGCATATATGCCGGCCTTTTCCCTGGGAAGT